>NDXB01011247.1:79625-133485 GCA_002631895.1 Agapornis roseicollis
CTTGGAGCAATCCAGTGGAAGGGGTCCCTGCCCGTGGCAGGGGTTGGAGCTGGAGGAGCTTTGAGGTCCCTTCCAACCCAAACCAGGCTGGGATTCTGTGATTTGTAACCTTCAGTACCTCTGCTCAGCACTGCTGCCAGGGGGCTCGCTGGTTTATACCAGCTTTTGAGGAAAGGTACAGGCAGAACACAGCGGAACTGAAACCTGTTGCAAGCAGCAAAGCCCCTGATGTGCTTCCAGAGGGAAATCAGCTTTTCAGCAGGGGCTGCAGCCACAGATATCAAGAATATTGTCCTGACACAACACAACCCTCCTGTTTTTTTTGATTAAGAAGTACATAATGGTGCCATGGCTCCTCGTATTCCCAACACCTCCAGGGAATGGCAGCAGCTCCGCATGCAAATGGCAGTTAGAAAGCTCATTTTTATATTTCTAAGGGTTTTTTGAGAAGCAAATGACAGTGTCTGCTCTGAAGCAATCATGGGGCATAAAGATAACCCAAATGCTGAGCCCTTGGCAGTATTCCTGCAGTGCAGGTATCATTCACAGTGAATGCAGAACATGGGATTTGGGGGATGGGGGAAGCCTGCCCCAAAGCCCACGAGGGGAAGCAGAAGGGAGATGGATGGCTCAGCAACTCCTGCCAAAATACTGTACAAAGCAGCTGTGTGTTAACAAAAACCCCAGAGAACCACCCCAGCTTCCAGCCTGAAACCCAGCCATTCACGCACAGCATTTCCCTGGTGCTGTAATCACCACAAAGCACATTATCTTCCATAGCAGTTGTTGGAAGTGTCATTAGGACAACTCAAACAAGTAGCTAGTTTCTCCTACACGTACCATTTTCATAACCACAGCCCTTTTATACGCAGCAATATACAGCCCAGAAGGGCCAAGGAAGTCTGCCAGCTTGAGGATGCACAGGCCCCCAAAGGCTGCACATTGAGTTTTGCCCCCTCATCCACAGAACTTGCTCCTTTAACAGCGACTTGAGCAGAGCTTTACTCCACTGGGGGAGAAACACAGAGCACTGATGTGATGGAGATACAGCCTCCACCAGGGTAAGGGAAATTCTGTAACAGGGCATAAACCATGTGTAAAGTTGATTTAGTTATGTAGGATTTTACAGCCTGCTTCGGGATGCACATCATTTCCCCCAGCTCACATGCATTTCCACTGGTTCCAATGGATCCTGCACAAATGCACCACAGAGGCTGCACTTCCTGAGCCCTCTCCATGCTCTAGAGGAAATCCCAAGAATAATTTAATGCATTCTAACAAAATCTTTTATGCTTGGAAACCTTTTTAATTTGTTGAATTCAGAATTAAAAGCATGTTTTAAATTAACACCCTGAACAGGGGAGGGCATGTTCCAAAGCTATAATATTTGCAAGAGATGATTTCACACAGGAATATTCCCAGTAAGCTCCCCATCCTCCAGTTCTTTTCTATCCCCAAAGCTGCAACTAGTAACTTCAAAGCCAAACTCTCTTTCCAAGTGGAATCCCATGGAGTGGTCCCCAGTGGAGCTGAGGAGCTGCAGGGCAGCTGAGATGCTCAGCCCAGTCAATGCGTCCCCAGGTTTGGGTGAGTCCTCTCTCTGCTCAGGGATCACTAACCCCAAAGCCACCACTATGCCTTACTGTATGTATAATAGGTGCACACATAAACCCACGTATTGCCTTGGCTGCATCTGCCCACAGAAAATGCTGAGCATCAAAACTTGCCCTTGGCACAGCAGTATCACTCCTCCACAGTGCAAGCTACACAAGGCCAGCGAACTTCTCAATCCTCAGTGCAACAATACATTCAGCATCCCAGAAACAACAAACCCAAGGAGGATGCAGGTAACTGGGGAATGTGGCATTGAACTGGATTAAGCTCCAAACCCATCTTTGAGGATGCAGCAAAGCAGCAGCTCTCCCCAGAGAAGCTGGGGCACTAAAGACACAAGCACAGACCTTATTTCTGTCCATGGAACAGACCCCTGGCATTTATCTCTGCTGCTTAAAGACCTCACCAGAGGTCTTGGCCCCCCATTATCACACCACTGTTAACTCCCTCCCCAAAAAGAATGGCACCAAAACGCAGACTAAGAAACAGCAGTTGAGAAACGCTGCGATCATGAGCATTTGAGCTCCAACATCTCCCATGAAAGAGAGGAATTTCCCTCCCAGTAAATAGCGGTTTATACATTCTTTGGCAACTGCACACCCATTAGCAAACACAATCTGTATTTCTGCCTCGCTCATTTGTTTGCCAAGTGCATTTGACAGGAATATTTTATCCACAGCAAGATAAACGCTGTCAGCGGCCGCGCTGAAGCGGTCACTGCAGAGAGGCGGCTTGTTCCACCTGAAAAAAACCCATCTGCAAAGGGCACCTAAACAGCTTAATGTGAGGATGGGGGGGTTAAGGAGGTGTCACCCCAACCACCAGCTCTATCAACAGTACCCCAGCACCTCTTCTAACTTGGGAAAAAACACAGTGGGAATAACAAGGGGGAAACTGAGCTGCACCAGGGCATGGTTCAAAAGCACATGCTGGATCATGGACAGCAAAGGCAGAAAGACTCCACTTGTAGCACTGTGCACAGTTCTGCTGTCCTCAACATCAGAAGGACATGGAGCTGCTGGAGCAAGGCCCGATCGAAGCCACGAGGATGACCAGGGGCTGGAGCACCTCCTGTATGGGGCCAGGCTGAGAACACTGGGGCTGTTCAGCCTGGAGAAGAGAAGCTACTTGGAGACCTCAGAGCAGCTTCCAGTGTCTGAAGGGGGCTACAAGGATGCTGGAGAGGGACTCTTCATCAGGGACTGTAGCGACAGGACAAGAGGTGATGGGTTCAAACTGAAACAGGGCAAGCTCAGGTTGGAGATAAGGCAGAAGTTCTTCCCTGTGAGGGTGCTGAGGCGCTGGCACAGGGTGCTCCAAGCAGCTGTGGCTGCCCCATCCCTGGCAGTGTTGAAGGTCAGGTTGGACGCAGGGGCTTGGAGTAAGCTGCTCCAGTGGAAAGGGTCCCTGCCCATGGCAGGGGTTGGAACTGGATGAGCTTGAAGGTCACTTCCAACACAAAGCTTTCCATGATTTTATAGAAGCCCTCCAGCCCAAATCCCAGCTCTGCTTCAGCAAATGCCAGGGCCCTGCTAGAGCCTGAAGCTTCCCCAATTTTTGCCTTTCTACAGATTTGGCCTGAGCTCAACCCTACTTCCTGGACAAGGTAACACAGGGTTTAAGCCAAGTCTCTTGCAGCTCACAGCCTGGTTCATTTGCCTAGGTTATCATTTAAACAAAACTCCCTTAAAATTCCAAAACCAGACATTTGTGGTTCCACAACAATTTTTTCCTCCCCTTGGTGATTTGCTTATCAAATACACTTCCTTTATGACAAAAATAGAGGAAAGAGCCCATTTGACACATTTTCTTCTTCCTCTGACCCAGCAAGCTCCCACAGGCCAGCCAAGCCCTTCCAGCATCACCAGCACAGCAGAAGCGATGCTCCCAGCCCTGGGGCAGAGCAGCTCCTCGCAGCAGCCACCTGGGAATCACACAAGTATTGCAGCACCCACATAGGGACCAGCTTAAACTCTCCCCTGAGTTGCTACAGGAGGCAAACAAATCGAGACCTATCCCTAACCTGACAGCAGAGCTTGCTCTGAATGCGCCTGGGGAGAGCTCTGCTATGAACGGAACAGCTGCCTTGCACAGCACCATCACCCAGCCCCAGCGTGCTTCAATAGCCTCCTGGGTTTGATTCTTAGCTCTTTAATCTCTTTTCCTGCCTCCTGGCTGGACTCTGCTCCTGCAGCTGGGACAGTACATGCTGCCATGCAGAACTCCTCCAAACCCACTCCGAGCACAATGAGGAATTCCTCCAAACCCATTCCAAATTGCAAATCCAATGCCTGCAGTCCCAGCAAGGAATAAAACCACCCCCAAGGCAACGCACACCTCCAACATAAGCTCCTTGACCCTTTTATCTGGGAGAAACCCCCAGCAGCCCCATATCCAGGCTGGGGGGAGGAGGGGGCAGGCAGGAACCACCAACCCACAGCTGGGAAGCTCCCGGATCCCACCAGCAATTCCTGCAGCCATCCGGTCCCACCTTTCATTTCCAGCTCAACTTTTACCCTCTTTACTTAGCTTCCAAGTTCAGTTGAAGCCATTATCCTAATTACAGCTACCTCTGGCACTGCTCTGACCTGCAGCACTTCGCTCCTGTTTCCCATTTGCTCCCCCCATATTCAGGGACCCTGATTTTGCAACTCAGCCCCAGAATTCCTGCTGGTTCGAGGCGTTTTTCCTAACAGCCGAAAGGCACATGGAAGGGAAATGCTGGAGGGACTTGTGATTCAGGAAAAAGCTCCAGGCATGGAGCAGATGGCCCAGTTCTATTCCTTACTGGCAGCATGGGGTTAAGTTGGGGTACAAGGAGAACTGCCCCTGTTTGTACCACTGCATTCATGTGCCTGGCACCCGGGATGCGTGTAGGGCTGGGATCCCTTGCATCACGTTGTCAACAGCTAGTTAAGAGCTTAGCAGGATTTACCGAAGCACCTAAGCCGGTTAGGTGCCTAAATCCCACTGAAAGTCCCTTTGGATACTGCCACCTTCCTAAATCCGAGGCGGTGTTTATTAATGGCATTAGCCACTTAAATACCTCCATCCACATATCTAATCCTGCAGCTGGGAAGCTGCTGACCACCAGCAATACTGGGCAAGGTATCCCATTTCAGGGCAGACCAGGCAGGTACCCACTTGTGCCACTTCCCACCCCATCCCTGCCACCCTGGGAACGCAGCAAAGGCTGTTTGGGTTTCTCCCATGTCTTTTCCACCCTCCTGCCCTATCCCTGTGAACATCATGATTAAGAGGAGATCACTATCTACAAAGTCTCTTTGAAATGGGTGTACAACAAAAACTGCATTTCCTCCTGCTATGTGCATCCCTCCTCCCTCTCCACATGGGCTAAAGCTTTAAAGCAAGGGGCAACCCAAAGGGGAGAGGCATCAGAGCCAGCTGCTTCCCATGCTAGCAGCACTCTGGATGCATGGATGCATCTTAAGGGTTTGGAGGCACTTGGTGCTCCAGCTGCATGTGTTGCAAAACTGACCCCAGAGGCTGCACATCCCTCCTGGCAAACACCCCAAGGCTTCCAGTCTAGGGTGACTTTTACCTTCCTGTGGTTGTAAGGACAGGGGAGGCAGAGGCAAGGTGTGCTTTGGGGTGCAGACCCTCCCAGGACTCTTTCCCCCACCCTCAAGCCTATTTAATTCTACAAACCTCTCCAATAATGCAGGAAAAGGACATGCCTGAGCAGGCTGAGCTTGTATCATGTCAAATACACTTTAATTGCTGATAATTCCTGCATGCCTCCCTTATCCAAGTGAAAATGAAACTTCTGCACTCAACTCTGCAGTGTAACCCTCCTCAGCAAGGCAGTACTGAAAACCAGGGGCTGCAGCACCAGAAAGATCAGCTTTAAAGAGTGGCACAAGATGTTTCAAGTTAACTACAACCTACAAACAGGCAGCAAATTCAATTTTAATGGCTGTAAGGTGTTTAGATAAGAGTCTCCCCTTCCTCTGCTGAATGGAAGAGGTACATGGCTAAATTTAAAAATGCAGCATATTAATTAATTTTTGCATATTGAAATACAGCATCCATGGAGTGGGGGGGACAATTCCCCTTTCATCACACGTATAGGCATGACAGAGCCGCCCCCCTGGATGCTTGATGTTCAGGGGATGATGCTCCAGCTCTCCGTCACTACCACCCAGCTATCCTACTGTGTTGGAGAGCTTTATTCACATTCATGGGCAGACGATGGCACCTGCTCTTTGCTTCTTCATTCCTCCAACCAGGGGACAGACCCATGATGAACTGAGCTCCCATGGCAAATAAACACTGACACAGGCAGGCAGTGAATTATCAATTCACTGGGCCAGGAATTACTGACCTGGGCTATTGAGGGAGCACAGAATCACTGGGGTTGGGAGGGACCTCAGCAGATCATTCGGTCCAACCCCTCCTGCCAAGGAAGGGCCACACAGAGCAGGATGAGCAGCCAGCGTTGGTGCACAGACCTGAATGGGGTTGCTACTAATTCACACACATGCACAAAAAAGAGCTACGTTCATGGGAGAATTTTATTTTCCCTGATTAATTTGGCCACCTCTAATTGCACCATAAACCGGATTGATGCTCCACGTCTTTTCTGAGGGCTTAGCCACCCACCTCCAACCTGGCTCTTACCTGCATTAGGGCTTCTGCAAGGGGCACTATCAGAATCCCAGACTGGTCTGTGTTCAAAGCGACCTTAAAGCTCATCCAGTTCCAACCCCCCTGCCACAGGATGGGGCAGCCACAGCTTCCCTGGGCACCCTGGGCCAGCGCCTCAGCACCCTCACAGGGAAGGAAGAGCTTCTGCCTTATCTCCAACCTGAACTTGCCCTGTTTCAGTTTGAACCCATCACCCCTTGTCCTGTCACTGCAGTCCCTGATGAAGAGTCCCTCTCCAGCATCCTTGTAGCCCCCTTCAGACACTGGAAGCTGCTCTGAGGTCTCCTGTTGCAGGTCCCTAAGATTCAACACACCCCCAAATAATAGTATGCTCAGTGCTGGGGCCACCTTTGTAGGATCCCACTTAGCACTGTAATAGAGCTGATAGGTGGGAATGGCAGCCAGGGCATAATAATTCATACATTCCTTGGGGAATGCCAGCTAGAAAAGCCCAATTCTTCCCTTTGAGGCTGTCTTTGTGCTCAGGAGCATCGTGTGTGTTTTGAAACTGAATTCAATCTGGCTGCGTCTTGCGTTTTGGTTGGTTTTTAACACAAACCCAACAACTCCTACCAACAAAAGCTGCTGAAGCTCTTGTTTTCCCTCACCTGCCTGATAGCTCCTTCCCCCCTTGCTTTGCTGTATCAAAACAAACACACAGCAGCTATTGATTTTGGCTGTTCTCAGAAGATTTGTGGCAGGAATCTGATGTTGGACGAGTTATTGCAGAGCGATAACTGCGTGTCTACTGCTTGGAAATGCTTCCTTGGAACAAAAAGGAGATAAAAAAGCAGCCTTATCATAGCGGAGGACACGCTTTGCTTTCTCAGGCTGGAAGGAAATGTGAAGTATGACTTTTAATAACTCATTCTGACAAGGCTCCATCCTTCCTGCCTCCTTTCTTTTTAATAGCAAAATCGACAGAAAAAAAAACGAGTTTTGCTTTTATTTTGGCTCCCAGGAAGCAGTGGAGCTCTCAGACCTTGCATCTCCTCAGATCCAACACACCCAACTGTTTCCTCCTTCAGAAGTACATTTCCCTGCTGCATTTACATAACAGCACTAAATTAACAGCACTAAATTGCTCTCACTGGCATCTTCTGGAACCCACAAAACTTCAAGTTAACCTTTTGCTTGCCGAGAAATTAATGCTGCAGCACCACCAACCTGCTTCAACCCCAATACACCAGAGAACCACTGGGATGTCCTTGCAGAAAGGCTCATTCCTACTGCAGGCAGAAGGATGATCTGCTTAAGGAATGCTGTGGAGCTCTGCAATTGCCTTATATTGTAAAATCCTGCAGAAGGAAACTTCTGCAGCACATCCGATATGTTCCGGTCCTTGGCCAAGCTTCGCACAAGTCCAACAGACCCTCCTGGTTTACTCCCCCTTAAGTTTTACTCTTTCTGGAGTTTCCTATATGGTTGCCACAGCAGGATTTGGCTTGTTTCACCAATAGGCACCAAAAGCCCGACGGAAATGACAGATACCACGATGCAGAAGTCCTCTAGATCAGAGGTCACACAAAAATCACACAGAGAAAATCCAGATGAAATCAATCACAAGAGTTTAAATTGAGTTACCTTCACCTTAAAGCAGAACTCAGCCCCAACTGACATCAGTCCCAGGTTTCTTAGGTTCACTCAGCACCATACACCTCATCCCCATAACCCAGAGTGATGGCCCCATTCCACAGGGTCACCACCCCAGCGCGTCATTTACCTTCAGTGGCAACTCTATTAAAAATCCCATTTGCCTCACTCATAAACAACATTTTGTCACATTCCCACCTTGGGCTGACCTCTGGCCATCAATAATGGAGTATTTCTGCACGGCAGGGAAATAAAGAGCATGCAACTGGCTCTGCTTGCCTTGAGAGCTGCGGGCAGCATCCTCTACCACAAAGATCTTCCAAGACCCACCCTTCCCTTTGCTGGGGAGCAGCTGGACCAGGTCTTTTCCAGCCTGATTCCGTGACTCCCTTCAGATGTTCCCACTTTCCCCACTACCTTCTAATGAACAAGCTGGAAACACCCAGGGGAAAGCATTCAAGGCAGGTGCTACGGTTATATCACCACCACATATAGATATCACCACCAGTTATGCAAAACCAGCCCACAGATGGGTTATAAAGACATTCACTTTATGCACAAAGGTCTTACCTGCACAAAACTGCTGCTTAAAAACCCTGAGATTTGCTCAAAAGACTTAGGACTGTTACTGGGTTCTCCTCCAGGAGAACTTGATGCCCTGCAGCTGCACTGCCTGAGGCTAGAAACAAGCTCCCTGCTGCCTACAGGCTGCTTGCTTTTTCTGTTTTAAGACTCATGATCACTGCTTTAAAGAGGGAATTAAACTGATGGTTCATGTATGATGCAAAGCCTTGATGTCCCAGAACACCGCACAAATAAATGCCATTGGAGTAACTGAAAGGGGAGACAAGCTGATTTTGGCACTAGGTGGTACTGAGACAGTCTGAATTCTCTCCATCTTCCACAGATTGCACATATTGCTGCCGCACAGTCCTGGTGTCGCCCACATACAAACCCATCTGTGAATCAGTCACCCTGCAGCAAAGGTATTGATTAGAGCAGCTTCAGCATGAAGAACTTGTCATCGAGGAGAGCTTTAGCAGACAAAGCCACGGTCACCCACCTCCTGCAGCCCCTGATCCCACCTCAGAGGTTCAGGAATGAAGACCAGAAGCAACCTCAGACCCCAGAAGGGATAGCTTTATTTTGCAGAGTTTCAAAACTAGCACTAATCCCATTATCAGGTATCAGCTCACACTTGCTGCCAACAAATGAGGCCAGTTGGGCACCTGCAGTTGCTCATTTAGCCATTAACCTGCTTTAGCAGTTACAAACAATTAAAACATCAGCCTGCAGTCACTGAGATTCCAATCATTCCCCTGCAAGGAAGCACTTGGAGGGCTGATTTCTCATGTGCCCATCACCTGCTGCTCCTCTGGACCTCAGCTGGAAGATGAAGGAAGAGAGAAGCCTTCAATGGGTACAAATCAAAATGTTGACATCTATGCTCTGTAGTGACAGTTTACACCAACAGGAAAGGTGACTGATGCTGGAAGGCAAGGAGGACCAAGACAACCCCCTTTGCTGTGTGTAGTAGGGCTATTTTCTATTTGCAGGCCAAAAACCGTGCTACGTAACCCCAATCAGATGCAAGAACAGATTCAGAAGTACAAGTTGTAACTTAAGCTGCTGGGGAATGTAGTGTCAAAGCCACCATATACCATGAATCGTGAGGAACTGCTGGATCTTTGCTAACAGCCACAGCAGAGCACATTAACAACTGCCCCATTTCACTGCACACCAGGGAGACCATTTTTGTACCCAGATGCCTGCAAGGCCTGTCTGAGCTTCCTTCCACTCACACAGAGAGATGCTCAGAGAAGCTGTGGTTGTCCCATCTCTGGCAGTGTTCAAGGCCAGGCTGGGCACAAGGGCTTGGAGCAACCTACTCTAGTGGAAGGTGTCTCTGCCCTTGGCAGGGGTTGGAAGTGGATGAGTGTTAATGTCCCTTCAACCCAAACCATTCCATGATATGATTCTGTTAAATAAGTCTCTACCCATGCTCCACTTCTGCAGGGATGGCAGCAGCACAGCCTTGTGGCTCAAAATTAAAGAACTAACTAAATACCTGTAATTACTCAGCCAGAAGAGAACTCTCACAGTAAAAACAGGAGAAGGAATGTCCTCAGGCTGGTAAAGGTTATCAAAATACCAGGGTTTGGAGGAAAGGGGCTGTTACAGCATCACTCCCAAATAACAAACAGTAAAGCAATACCTTCCAGGAGAAGGAGATAAAGAATTCCTTCCTTCTCCAGCAATAAATCAAAGGGCACTGTTCAGCTGATGGGAATTGATTTTTCTCCCTTCCTTTGCACTTAGAGCAAAGCAGGACCGTGGTAAAAGCCTTTAGATGAGACAGAACCGAATCAATGGCAGGGAGGGGATGCTCTGCACTGGCACAAGGCACCACCTTCCCTTCCACAGGGAAGGTGTATCCCCTTCCCCTGTGAACCCCAACACTGAGATGCAGTGCAGTCCTTCCCAAAAGCAGAGAGCATGAGTGAACTTGGAGTTGGCAATGAATGAGATCTGATCAGAATAAAAATAGAGGGAATAAGCTCCCATTAGGATAAGGAAAGCAAATGCTGTAAGGATGCTGCCTGGTGCCAGAAAGGGATGGGGTGAAGGGAAACCCTGTTGCATCCTTCTGCCCTCACAGCAGTGAGCAGCCCACCTGGCTGCCCAGCAAAAGAAGGCGCAGTCTTCCACTGCTCCAGTGCTAATTCACTGTTAATTAAAGAGTTTCGCTATAGGCTCCATCATACCCAATCCTCTTTTGCTTTTCATGTGCACAGAAAGAAAGGAGGCAAAAAGCAAGCTGTCTGTAATGCAGATCAGCCAGAGATCGATCCTGCTCCCACTTGCCAAACTCTTTACTACAAGTCACTGGAATGGAATGATTTTCCCCCTTCTTTTGTATTGAGCATTGTGCAGTTGCAGGATGGGGGGGATGTTGAATTGATTTGGTTTCACTCTAAACCCTGTGACAGCCTAAGGCTGTATAAGCTGATTTAACAGGTTATAAAGCTCCACTGTTTTCTCACTATTGACTTTTATTGCAACGCATAAAATTTTTAATGAGAAATAAATTGATGGAGATCCATTACCACGGAAGAACTGTGATCTGCTCATTTGTGAGCTATAAAGGCAAGGACCACATTTTTGACATCCAGAGAGAAAAAAAAAATGTACCCACGCTGGTACATTCCAGCCAAATTCCAACATATTTACAGTGGCATTTGGCTGAGATTGGCACTGAAGGGATGCAGACTGCAATGAGACTGTGTGACAGTAGGCAAGACACTAGTAGTGGAACCAATGTGCGTACCACCCAAGGGTTATGCCCAGCAAGTGTCTTTGCACCTGCAGACCTATGGTATGTGCTGCCATGGAAAGGGGAGCCTGCAGAAGGTGGATAGAAGAGTTCAGCTACTTCAGACCATGGAGATTACCACCTTTTTCACCCCTTTTCACCCCACCCTTTGGTTTCCACTGCATTCCCCATGCCTTGGCAGCATCCCACAGTGGAGACATGCTGTCAATATTTAGATCAGCCAAACCCAGCAAGGAATTCTTTACATATCACCTGATGTGCTCCAAGGAAGGCAAAGGGGGGTAAAACCCTTCATATATTTCAGAAAAGAACAAAAAAAGCCCAAGCCAAATTGGTGCAGCAGGGAACTGCTGACCATCCCAACCCAAGCATCGCATCTTCATCAAGTGCTGCCAGCTGCAAACCTCCTGTCCCCTTCAACCACTGCTTTGCCATGGGCTCTCCCACCTTTCCTCCAGCATCACTGTTGCTCAAGACAGCATGTCAGTGGCTGTCCAAAATTCTGGACACACGTGCCAGTCAGGAGATCTATAGCAGAGCTCAGGAGACCACAAACGGCACCTCATGGCCACCCAACACAGTGGGACAGGGACAAACTCCATGCTCTGCATCAACCTCTGATGCCAGATGTGCTGCCAGGGGAGATGGCTGCTGCACATCTGGATCAAACCTTTCCTTTTTTGCTGCCCTTCTGAGGAATGCCTGGTCAAAGCATTTCAAAACTGACATCCAAGAGTGCCCTTTCCACAGTCCTGACACCAACAAGCACTGGATCCATTTCTCTTTCTCCCTCCCACACTCCTACCCATATGCACCAAGTGCTGCCATTCCTACATGCACGCCCCATCGCTCTCCTACACTGGTGATATGTCTGTGCACATTCATCTGGAAATTACTGGTTTAATATGGGTTCAGATTTACATGGATATTGGTGTTTTTGCCAGCTCCTACTTATCATTTTGCAGCCAGACGTGGATCAGTCTTTGTCATTTGTCCAGCATTTCCCATCAGAAATGCCCCCCCTCCAAGAGAAGCAAACAAATCACATGGGAAGAGTACACCAACAGCACAATGCTCCTGCACACAATAGCGTAACCCCAGCTCAGCTGTTTTCCCACATCAGACAGCACCTCCTGATAAGGCAGAGGGGTACAGGTGCCTCTGCGACACCCAGCAGTGTGGCCTCCACCAGACCTCTGCCCTAAGCCACTGTGGTGTGACAAGCGGCCATCTTCTCCCAGAGAGCAAAGTGGAGGGGTCCTTCAGTACAACATCCATTAACAAGCAGATCAATTCAGATCTCTGCTTCCGCCCTTTATACTTTTGCATTGACAATTAAAGGGGAGAAAAAAAACAATTTAAACGGCTCTTCCAATGTGATGCTTTGTTATTCAGTGTGTTGGGAGGAATCTGCAGATGATGTTCAAGCAGCTGAGAACAAGTGTGTATATCCTTCTATATCCAGAGGGGCAGCAGAGCACTTAAGCTATAGGAAAACATTTCCAGGTAGTAATTATTGTGCTTGCAAAATAATAAAGATCTTTATCAGCTTCCAAGTTGCCCCTGGTAGTTAATAACACACATCCCATTGCTGCTGCACAGCAGGATTTGGAGAGCAGAGTCCTGCACTGCAGCACTGCTCTGCTACAGCTCAGAGCTGAAGGAGGCAGCAGCATCCCCATCCAAAGGGCTTTAAAAACCCCAAACCAAACAGCAGCAGCAGAGCTGACTTTGCAAGGTGGTGATTTCTGATCGGCAGAAAAAGGTTATAAAAAGGTTATTTTGCGATAAAGCAACATCCAGGCTTCCCTCCACTCCTGGGGGGGGAGGGGGGGGGGCCGCGTTATGTGAGTATCTGCCTTCACTTTGAATACAGCCCAGAGCTGCCAAATGCTCCCAAACACAAAGTTAATGAGTATGCAAATAATGGCTGGCACATTCCTCTGCATTTTTTGGTTCCATTCTTTCCCAAGCAGCAGCAGCAGCTCCCTCCCCCTCAGCATTCCTGGCACTTAGCACAGCGCAATTCACTCACCAGGATTTCCAAGAAACATGCACAGCTCTTGACCTGAGATACAGGGAAGTGGCTGCAAGATGCTTCCAACACTACTACTCAAACAACACTGCTTTGCCAAGTGTTAACAGAGCAGAGCACATGGATGGGCACAGGAACACCCTTCCCATCTCCTCTCGGCATGGCCCTGAACTCCAGCAGTGCACGGCTGTTTTGTAACTGGGTTTCCTCCTGGAGGATAGCTAAGGGCTGTGGGGAAAGCTGGTATCTCAGGGAGCAGAGCACAACAGCTTCTCTTGTCTGGAAATGACATGCAATATTAAACCCTGATGGCTTTATAGTCTTTAAAAGTGGTAACTTCTGAAACTGCTGCAACATCTGATGAATGGATAACAACAGAGAGAAATGGCTCAGCCACAGCAGGAGGGAGAAAAAGAAGGGAAAAATAAGAAGACCCAAACCTCAGACTCTCCCTCCCCAGGTCCCTGCCTTGGCTTTAAGAAGTCATTATCATATTACAAGGTGAAGGCTCACAGGATTATGGTGTTCAGTAACATTAGAATGGATGTAAGCCAGCCCTCCAGGAAGTTTTTCATATTCCTGCTTTGTACTGACCTGGGCTCTGCATCCCAGTGCACCAGAGAAGAGAAATGCCCTCACTCCACATCAGCATTTAATAAGCATATGCTTAATAAACTCTCTGTCTATAGATATAAATATATCTATGTATCTAACACAGGTAGGAGGGAATTTCAGAGCAGGGTGTTCTCTGGCTGCTTCCACTTGCCCGGTAATCTATTGATTACAAAACCCTTCAGCAGCAAAACAAACAGCTTAGAGCAAACAGGAGGCTTAACGTGCTGGTACTTCATATTTCCTAGCTGGGGCTGGCCATTACTGAGGCCACCGAGCACTTGCCCACAGTCCTCTCCTGCTCCTTCTGCACAGCCCAGAAACCTGCCCTGCTTTTAGTCCTTTGGATCAACCAGCAATGAGCAGAGACTGTGTTTTGCTTGCTTCTGCTTCAGTGCTGCCCTACCAGCACTATGGACTTGGGCAGAGTTTATTGTGGCATGGATCAAAGCAGAAAGGGGAAAACTTCAGAGAACAAATTGATGCTTCTGTGCTTTATGATACACTACAGAGCCATCCTAAGTCCACAGAATCATCATAGAATGGTTTGCATTGGAAGGGATGTTAAAGCTCCTCCAGCTCCAACTCCTGCCACGGGCAGGGACACCTTCAACTAGAGCAGCTTGCTCCAAGCCCTGTCCAACCTGGCCTTATTTCCTAAGATGATTTTTAAGGACTCCCAGGTCCCACCCCATCTCTTGGTCCCTTACTAAAAGGAAACTATATCCACAGCAGAAAACTCAGACTACATACTTAGGTATATAGCTGTTGAATGCTCAAAAAGGCGAAACAAAAGAAAACATGTTTTCCTCCAGCTTTTCAATTATAGCAGCAACCGAGTTTCCGTGCCAACAGAACTAGAACTGAGCAAATGCATCATTTTAGGGTGAAAATGAGATCCAGTTTGGGTGGTTTGCTTTATTTTGGTGCAAGTAAGTACATACATTTTTGCAATTCCTGTTTAATGTTAAATCTACCTTTCTCTGGAGGAGCAGGCACATCCTACCTGTCCAGCACAGCACCAGGGCAGTGCTTCCTCTTCCAAAACCAAGAATGATGATCTTAAGCTCCTTTCTTTCCATAACCATTCTGTGATTGCTGCCTCTCTAATATCCTCCTCCAGTGATTCCTCCCCTTAATCAACTACTAAATAAAACGCACATTTTGATTGCCCAGCAAATAACTCTGTGTAAGAGGGAAGGGGATATCATAACCTGAGTGAGAGAAGACTGAGTTTTACTCTCTTCCCCAGCATTTTCACACCAGCCTCTCCCAGCTACATTATTGAATTAGAAATTAGTCCAGCTTCATCAAGGCTTCCTTTGTCTAAACAGGATTTGGGGTCTCTAAGGGCCACTGGAGAATATTATGTTTAAAGAGAGATGTTAAAGACATCAGGACAATAAGAGATGTGTTAATGCACTGAGAACTGAGCTCCTTTGCTGCCACTCTCTTCTTTTGAGACAAAATTACACAGATTTCAAGCACACATGAGGACTGGATTAGGCGCTCTCTTGCCAAGCGATCAAATTAACTTCCTACAACCCATCCCAAATTCTTACATTTCACACTCATGAACTCTTGCCAGGAAACACAAGAAACTATTTCCTTGCTGGGAATGAAACACTCACATCAGCTAAGGACTGAGCCTGTTGGTCAGTGCCAACCCCCTAACCCAGAGCATGGGAAGGAGAAGGAGGAAGCAGTGCCATGTAATTCCCCATGCACACAGTTTATATGCTATGGGACTACTCTATTGCACAATCGTTTCAGAGCTCCAGCATTAGCTTTCTCAGACAGAAATCATTCCCCACCACAAAAAAGGACTTGGGATATGGGCAGATTTAGGAAGAACAAGTCCAGGAATAAGGCACTTCTTGAGAAATTTGCATTGGAGGCAAACCCTGATGATGAAGGCCAGGGAGGAGGAGTCTGGCCCCACTTCCATATCTCATCACCCATTGCAAGAAGGGATGGCACCTTGGCAATGGAGCAAGCCACTGCTGAGCCATGTGCTTCTTGCTGCCCCCTTGCTAGTCAGCAAGATATATTTCAGCCCTCAACAAGGCTGCAAGATGCCTCTAGACCCCAGCCACTCACCTGCATGGTGTTTATATGCTGTAATAGTCCTCCTCTCTGCTTCAAGCCTCCTTATGCAGGAAAACCTCCAGTGAAAGCAGTGGGAGACTCTTAATTGCCTCTGCTCCAATCAATACAAACAGTGCTCAGTTCTGCCAACTGCCACAACAAACACTGACACCTCAGTGGCAGCACTTCCACTTTTTCCTACCCCTTCCACTTCGAAAGAGAGCTTATAAGAAAGTGGGATCTATGTGGGTAGAGGCAGGAGGTGCTGGAACTATTATTCCAGGATGAGTCCACTCAATGTTATAGACCACTTAGCCTCCAACCCCAAGCAAAGGTTTACACAGCACCAGCCAGGACATCAGCCACCAGCAACTGCTCTTCTAAAGGCTGGAAAGAGCTGACACCATGCTCTGTACATGCCCAGCAATCCTCCCCAGCTGCCCTCAACGTAAGAAAGCCTCTGAGCTCTGCTGCCAAGTGGGATGCAGTAGATGCAGATCAGCCTTGCCCTTAAGTGAACTGCTGCCACTGACAAGCAGAATCCGAAAGGACTGACCACAAGTATTTGGATTGAATGCCATGTGCAATGCATCTGAACTCCTCCTCAGCGGGAGGCATGGCAGCTGGGGCTCCTGAGGATGCCAGGGGAATCTGAGCTCCCGGAGCCTTTGTGCTCTTGGGATGCTTCAGATGCAGCCTTAAGTCTGCTTAAACAAACCCCAAGGAAAGCGTCTTCCCTCAGGTTACAAAACCCTACCTCCAACCCTGAGAAAACATTGCAATAGCAGAAAGGTATCTCAAAAGATCAGTGTTAACCAGTTCTTATCTGCAGCAAGCGCTAGATGGTCTTTAAAAATGGCTTAACTCACAGGGTTTCACCAGGTTTATTGAACAGGTGTCCCAGTCTCTTTAATAGACAAGTCTTTAGCCCTGCAAGTTTCTAAAGGTCTTCCATTCAGTAAATTACAGCCTTGCCTGTGCTATTAGATAGCCTGTTAGCCTCATTTGACACTCCTGCTATAATTACTGATGTCATTTTAACAGGTACTTTGGCATAGCTGTCATTGCTTATGAGTTTAATACCCTTTCATTCACAAGTGTCACACACAGACATCTCTCATCAAGTCCCAAGAACAGACCAGAAGGCCATGGATGGGTCCTTTCCGACGCAAACCATGTTGTGAGTCTATGATTACACACCTGAGCAGGACGCTCATGATGTAAATGGATGGCTTCTCTCCCAGTGACTCCCAGTCTTCAGGATACCCACTTAACACAGAGAGATGGGAGAGGAGCAGGAGTAGACAAGGCAATTCCCACCAGCCCAGCAACAGCAGCCTATTAGGCTTGCCACAGACCAATGCATAGAAAAATACATATATATATATATATATATTTTTTAAAACATATATTGGTTGGGAGGCCAACCTTCATGATCCTGCTCACTCCTTTCCAAAGCCTTCACATCACTGAAGGCCACAAGGCTCCAAGATCCCAGGGCAGCGAGCTCTCCATCAGTGAAGGCCAGCAGGGACCTGCTGGTCTCCCAGTGGAATGAGTCCCTGGATAACCCCATGTGTGCTTCCAAGCAAGTGTGTGACTGGGCAGTGCTGCTGCAGGATAACCATGAACCTCGGCAGGCCAGAACTCTGCCTGGGACCTCATTCGCCACCACTCCTTTTACCTATGGCCTCAGTAAGTGCTTTGTGGTTTTCCTTGCAAGCCAGGACTCCAGGCAAGCACTAGAAGAGGACATGGACTTCAGCCAGGCTGCAGGGAACATTACTTCACAGCACTTATTTCCTTTGCTATACCCATGTGTGCATGGCTGTCTCATGAAATTTGGCAGTGTTTACAACACAGTCCCCTCCAGAGACACATTCACTCAACAGGGCTGCAAAGAGGGTCAGTAAGAAATTCATTTAGGGTGCAGCAACACATCAAACAGACAGGAATACAAAACCAGCCCAGTACTGCTGTAACTGGGATGTCAGGGACAGGGCATCAGCAGCAGGACCAAGGTAATGATAAAAACCTGGGAACCTGCACCAAAAATCAAATCCTGGAACAGAAAAGCCCCACTCTTGAACAGCAATCATAGGGTTAAACTGGGATCCAAAGCTTAAAATGCTTCCTTCTGATTCATTTCTACAGTCTTCCTTCAGGTTACAAATGTATTCATTCTGTTTCCCATAAATCTGGGATTTCTTTTTAATCTCCTTATGATATTGTGGGGAAAGGACTCTAATTTCATAAACTGCACACTTGAGACAATAAAGGATAAAACCCACTGGATTCCCATACAAAGGGATTTAGAAGCGTGGATGAAGAGGACATACCGTGAGCTGAGAGGAGACTGCAGAAAAGGCTTTCCAACACAGAGGAGGTCACACAGCCCACTAAGTCCCAATGTGCTTGAAAAGCAGGTTTCAAATGGGTATGATAAAAATAACATGTTCATAATTAGCCTTAAAATTGCCTCTTTTTATAAGCTTCAAAAGGGGAGAAGCAAGGGGAAAAGAGCTAAGACATAAACCAGCAGAATATGGGCCCTCCTGGAGGTACCTCCAGGACATCCATGGCTCAAAGGGTCCTGCCTGTTTGGGCAGTGAGGGAGCATAAACAGCCTTGCAGAGAAGCTGTGGAGGGCCCAAGACAGCAAGGCAAGAAGTCCCTTTTTGTGCAAGAAAACACACTTTGTGACTGCTCCCAACTATGGGTCCTGCTAAAAGCCACCCAATGCCACCCCCCAGCAGCTCAGAAACTGGCACAGATCCTGCACTACTTGTCTGTGCTTTTAACCCTAGCATTTGGGAAAGAAAACCCATCAACTTGTCCCAGTGATCTACATCCCTGCTCTTCCTTCCTGACCCAGCACATGAGGAACATCTATAGGGTGTAGGTTGTTCCAGCCCACAAAAGTGGCGACGCAAACAAAACCATCTTCATGTTTTACAAGAGTTTGTCTTTCAGAAGAGAACTAAGAGCCATCACGTCCACTTGCAACTCTAAATGCTTGTGAGAGGGCTGCCACATGGGTTCAGATTTATCACTTGTGTTTCCTAACTTACACATCTGTTTTCTGTAAGGAGCTGTGTAAGTCAATGCATCCCCTTTCCTCACGAACTGCCCATGAGGCTTTCCAAGGACAAATCATCATTGCTTTTGGTGTTTATCTGCTTAGTGGTCTCCACTATGTCATCTTAACAACCTAAAGTACTAGTTGCAAAGACCCTTTGGAGCATTACGCTCCAAAAGCAGGGTAACACATGTGGTGACTCCTAGGGTGGGTTTAATCAGGATGCTGAATGAAAAGACAGCAGTCTATTCCCATCAGCAACCCAGGAAATTCCCAGTCAGCTCCTCCAATCCCATTAATATCACCAAAATTATTTCCATTGCTCTGTGCCAGGGCATCTTTTCCTAAAGTGAAAGCTGTACACAGGAATTTGAGAAAACAGGGGAATTCCTTTAGGGACAGAAGCCTTGGGAAAATGGCAGAAAGCAGGGGAGGGGGGGAGAGGAGAATCATGACGAACTAGTGAGACTTCCCAGACCCCAGCCCACCTGGACATGGGGAATGCATGGCATGTAGAGGGCAGAAAGGGCCAACAGAGATCTAGGAGAGTTTGGGTGCTGCAGTTGGTCACTGGAGCAACAAAACCTTATTGCTTTGGAATTGCAGTGAAGAGCCTGTAATTTCTCCTTCTTCGTACTTCAGTAGCTCCAAAGAACTTGGAGATGGGTAAAAGCAAGATGCTACATCAATGGAAAGCAGTATGAGAATGGAGCACGAGGTGCCTCTTCAGGCTGCAAGATGCTCTTAGTACACATTTTACTGAAGATAAATGCAGTTGTGCAATAAAACTGTTTCAAAAGAATGGAATATGCTCAAGGGTTAATGGTGCCCTTCAGCAGAAGGGCACAACGTGGGCCATTGCCACCCATGAGAGGCACCACAAGCAGCCCCTCAAGGGTTAAAGAGCAGGGAAGCACTTGAGGGAACACATGGATGCAAAATGAGGACATTGTATGAGTGTATGAAGCAGTAAGAGAATAAACAGCAGCTGAAGCAAAGACTGCAGAGGATGTTAAAGAAACATTCCATCCACAGAAGAAATAAAAGGTCAGGGAAGAGACTTCCCTAAGAAACTGCACAAGTGCTTTCCTGACACAAATATTGACAGGAGAGACAGACATGTAAAATCCATTCAGCTCCCTGCCCTGATAGCATGGAGGGACAAGGACCATTGGACCACAGAGAAGGGGGAAATGAAAAAAACAGGAGATCTCTACAGGTAAAGGGGGTGACGCAGGGCAGGGAGAAGGCACCCAAGCAAGACACCTCTCACTGTTTACTATAGACACTAAAATCCTGCCTCTTCCTCCCCCACCAAAACCAGATGGGAGAAGGAGAAGGGTAGGGAGAAAGACCTCAAACGTCTCTCTACATTCACAAAACTACTGTAACACATTAAACCATAACAGCACAGCCTGGAGAGAACAGACAAAACATCAAGCAGAATAAAACCTTAAAGCATGCCACCATGGTCCTTAGAGAAAAATGAGCTTGATTACCTTTATTCTTGTGTTTTACAGCAACTTTAACAAGTGTCCTCTTTAGAGGATGCTCCGCAGTGACTTTCACACCGGCTTTCAGCAATCACCTCCTCTCTTCTCTAACATATATAATCTAAATCACACTGATCATGAATGCTATGGCCATTGCAGGAGCTTTATTTTAGAACAGAGTCAGCAGCAATAGTCACAGAAAGAACATAAGTCTACCTTTGCCCCTAACATCCGTATTTACAGGAAATGCCATTTACTTTAATTCCAGGCTAATGATTCTCTCTTCCCAGCAACGTGGTTTTCTTCCTTGAAGAGTCCCCTTTCCAGTGTTACTTCACAAGGTTGCCTCCTACTTCTCAGTTAATTGTTACTGGCAGCACAGCAGAACTGGAAGCATTCCTCTCACTTCTGAGATCACAGAATCCCAGACTGGTTTGGGTTGGAAGGGACCTTAAAGCTCATCCAGCTCCAACCCCTGCCACAGGCAGGGACCCCTTCCACTGGAGCAGCTTGCTCCAAGCCCCTGTGTCCAACCTGGCCTTGAACACCACCAGGGATGGGGCAGCCACAGCTTCCCTGGGCACCCTGTGCCAGCGCCTCAGCACCCTCACAGGGAAGAGCTTCTGCCTCATCTCCAACCTGAACTTGCCCTGTTTCAGTCTGAACCCACCACCCCTTGTCCTATCGCTACAGTCCCTGAAGAGGAGTCCCTCTCCAGCATCCTTGTAGCCCCCTTTAGACACTGGAAGCTGCTCTGAGGTCTCCATGCAGCTTCTTTTCCCCAGGCATGTCCCACTGCAGCTTAGCATGGGGGAAAAGATCTGGAAGCATCTACAGCCACCAGCCAGTTTTTCCCACAACATGATGCGCTTCCTCCCTCAGCAATGTCTGTTGGGGCTGCAGAACAGGGAAACCCCCGACGTTTTTATTGAAAAAAAGAAAAATGAAGCTTGTTTTCTCCTCCTGGACCTCACACACAAGGGAATGCAGCTTCTCTCCACTCTGCTATGTCTAGACATTACATGTTTGTAGCATCCCAGCCTCACTTGCCCATCAATGCTCTTTAAATATTGAAAAGGACTCCCCTGCTGCGATCGCTGCTGCTGCCCTCAACCCGTGCACTGCAGCCACAGCCATCAAGCAGAGGAGGTGGCATCTGGTGGCTTGGGCGCAGTTGCTTAAGTGCGGAGCAGAACCCCAATGAAGCACATCCACACCCAGCCCGAGCCCTGAATTATTCATATTATTTAGATAACAGCATCAGGGAGCAAAGAGCTTTGCAGAAGCAAAAGAGAAAGACTTGACCCACCGCTGTGCACCACGTCCAGCCCAGGTTTCAAGCAGTTCTCACACCACAGCGTGCTTCCCTGCTGTCAGCATGATGATCATGTCCAACAGCTACACCAGGCTGGGACTGAGGGATTAACTTTTCAGCATCAAAAAACTATTAGAAGCACCCCTCGCTCCATTGAATTAGCTTGCAGGAGGTCTAGGAGCTTGCAGGGAAACCTCAGGTGGCACAAAAACATGCTGCTGGGGAAAACCAGTGGTGGGGTTTTGACTGCATCGTTTTGGTGGAAGCCAAGCTGCATTGGGAATCATCCTCACACAGCCACGCTAAGTGGAAATCTCTATCTACATCCCATTCCTTTGTGATAGTCACAAAGGAATTAGGTAATTTCAACCCAAATTAGAGCCAAGTCTGGATGAGGCTCTTCCTTGGTCCTCAGATGCTGCAGCACATGGCCAGGCACTGTCTGGAACATCGCCTGATGGATTCAACCATGATCGCAAGCATCACTGAGGTTTTATTTACCACACTGGGAGGTTTCTCTACCTTTGGCAGCTTTGCTGGTGGCTCTTGCCTTCACCCAGGGGACACCATCTCCTTGCTGCTACTGTGCTCTTCCTTCCCCCACTCTGAGAGCCTTATCTTCCCTTTGTTCACGGAGGGCAGCTTTGTTCTCTGCATATTATCAGGTGATTCAGTAGCTGTCATGTTTGGGGGAGCTTGAGGATTTGAAAGCAACTTCTGTTGAATAAAATGTGCTCCTAGAGCCCCCCTGGTTGCCACAGACATCACAGCCACAAGATACAGAACGACAAAATTCACTTGAATGACAGAAAGAGTCCACTTTATCAACAGGCTCAGTTTGCACCATGTGCTGCAGCCCTGAACTTGCTCTCCCAGCTCTTCACAGCAACAGGCTCAGACCAAAGGGTGCATAAAGGCACCCAAGAGCAAAGCACAGACACCCAGGTCTCACCTGCGGCTGCCCAGCACTCACTCACAGACCATTATTCAAGCTGTTCTAATGACAGCTCAATTCCCTGCAGAAACAAGGTGCTGCAGCCAACATTGCCTCCCCCAGGCCTGTGTGCCTGGATGGACATGCTGCTTGCAGCTCACTGATACATCCCCAGCCTTGGATTTACCAACGCCTGTCCCCAGAATAGAGCCAGCCACATTTAGCATCACTTTAATGTTTACAGTAAGTAGAGAAAGAGCCCGCAACTAACTCGGACATAAAAGAGAAAATAACTTGAACCCACCAGGTTATCCCAGGTTCCACACTCCACCCCAGCCCACTCCAAAATCCTTCCTAATCCTATTTTATCCCCTTCATGTCCAGCTCAACCCTGCCACCCTGCCCCAAGCATGAGCATTAAACATAAAATACCCAAATATTTCAGTCTCTCTGTGTTTCATGGTAGCAAACAATAAAACACAACAAATAAGCACAGGGGAGAGTTAGAGTGAAGACAATGCTCCAAAATCACCACAACTTCTTTTCTATGGTGCCTGACACACAGGAGCATGTGCACTGATTTAAGAGTGGTGGTGATAAGGCTGCAGGCTGGATCCCATCAGCAGAACGAGTTATAAATTAATACACTACCAGGCCATGCTGAGGTGCAATACCAAGCTGCAATGATCACATTATTAAGCCAGATTTTCCCCCTCTCCCTTCCCCACATTCCCAGTTCCCACCCTTCCCCATCCCAGCCATTTGCATGTCTCTGGACGACTCTTCTTCCCTTTCCCATCACACCCACAAACACGCAGGCATTTAATGGCAACACACACAATGAAATTAATGAAATGACAATGACATTAGAAGGGAACAAAAGAGCAAACCTCGCTGCTCCATGGCGTGGCGCTGGGCAGTGAGGGGCAGACAATAGCCCCAGCTGCTCCCTGAGAAGAACCCAGCCACAATGAGACCCAGCTCCAGCACAGAAGAGGGTCCCAGCTCCCCAGAGGGCAAGAGGTTGTCACTGGAATATGCATCTCATTGGTTACCTGTCAGCCTTCCTGGGCGGTTATGAAGTACAGCCGCTGCCGGAGGGTATAATGGGATGGAATAACGAGACCACGAGCTCATTTGAAGCCAGCCCTTCAGCAGAAGAGCTTTGATTAGGTGATGGGAACTGGCAGCATTTGCTGGCTTTAAATACAACCACAAGCTCAAAGCTACAAAGTAAAGGGATCCCCAGGAATGTGGCTACTATTTAGTCTGGAAGGATGGAAAAGAAAATAAATGACAACCTTCATTTCTTGCTCTAATCTCACCTTCTCTCCTTCTTTTGGAGGTCCCATCACTGCTGTTCTCTAGGCTCAAGATGTCATTTCCCAGCTCCTCAGGTATGCTACAGAAATGACTGGTTATAATGCCAGGGAATTACAGCCTGTGGAGAGGGAAGCTCCCTGGCCCACAGATCAGTGCAACCTCTCCTGCACAGAGCACGGAGCAGTAGCTATACAGTTATCTGGGAGGGGAAACAAATGCACTGGGTGGGATTCACTTCTCCTCCCTTATACAAGTGTGATCTCTGCACTGGACATTCTACATCCAGCAAACTCACTGCAAGATGATCAGACAAAAGTATAACCTGAATATGGCTGCTGCTGGATGCCCTCACACCCATCGAACAGGTCTGAGAACTCTGCTTTGAACAACTAAAACTGTTGTGACAACTGCATGCAATTATTGTGGCTGGTGACAAACCCAACCACGCAGCACCCCTGCGCCCTGGTTTCCCCATCACAGACATCCAAGCTGGCTCCAGGACATGGCAAAGACAAGCAGAAAAGCATTTTTCCTCCCCACAGGGTAAGGAAAACACGTGCAGGCAAGATGGACACAAGAAAACCCCTGGGGTTAAAGAATGGCAACTGGAAGAAATAAAACCTGGCTAACAAAGCACAGGCTGGGAGAGCTGATACTGCCTCCTCCAAAAACTGCACAGACAATGCTGTGTTTAAGCCTGCACTGTCTGGTGAGCAAGCCTGATTAGCTTTGGTTAACAAGCTACATACATTACAGGGAAAGTAAAGGACATCAGATCTGCACAAAGCTGTGGTTATTTCCCAGCAGCCAGCACAGCTTTGCTGGGGCAGGATCTGAGGTTTGCTGACAGCAATGGTGAGGATGAGCTGCCTGCAATCACAAGGGGGGTGTGCGCGGTGGTACAAAGTAAAGCAGCATTTCAGAGGCTCAGCACAGCTCTTTCTTTCAGCACGAAACGCATAAACAACAGCCCAACTGCTTAACAGGACTGAAAGATGACGGTATTCAAAGGGGATGTCAGGAGGATTAATAGCCTGTCTCCTTCGCGCTTGCTGCTGAAGCTGTGGTAAGACAGGAGAGTTAAAACTGCACCGAGTGTGCAAATTTTACATCTCCATTAAGCATGAGCCATGGGCAGCTCAGCTGGGGGGAGGCTCCCTCCTCTCCATGGCCATGGTGAGGACACGTTACAGAATCCCAGACTGGTTTGGGTTGGAAGGGACCTCAAAGCTCCTCCAGCTCCAACCCCTGCCACGGGCAGGGACCCCTTCCACTGGAGCAGCTTGCTCCAAGCCCCTGTGTCCAACCTGGCCTTGAACACTGCCAGGGATGGTGCAGCCACAGCTTCCCTGGGCACCCTGGGCCAGCGCCTCAGCACCCTCACAGGGAAGGAAGAGCTTCTTCCTAAGAGCTCATCTCAGTCTCCCCTCAGGCAGTTCAAGCCATTCCCCTTGGCCTGGCCCTACAGGCCCTTGTCCCAAGCCCCTCTCCAGGTTTCCTGCAGCCCCTTTAGGCACTGGACCTGCTCTCAGGTCTCCCCCTTCAGGAGCCTTCTCTTGTCCAGGCTGCCCCAGACTTTGAATCTAGACAGCTTTTCAAGACTAAAAGGAACTATTCCAGTTCTACAGCACTGATTTGTGCCAACTGACACAACATCAATATTTATACAAGTACTGTTACTATCCTTCAAAGAGCAAATTATCACATTTCAAAGTATCTATATTGAAAGACCACAATAACCTGATGTTAATACAACTTTAAATTTTAAAGAGCTGTGTTCCTCCTCATGCATTGCACTGACACACACTGAGCCATCAGAGATGCCTAAGAATTCCCATATTCTCCTCCTTGTCTCCACACCATGCCACATCTGAAACGTATCATCTGCCTCCCCACACAACCATAGTGACAGCAGGATCTGCCCACTGGATGAACTGGGGTGCTGCAGATTTCTCATCTGTGAGCTCACTATTTCTAAGCATCTGATATAGCAACTCAGGATTAGCTTTTTACCTGTGCTTCGGGAATGACCTTTTCAGTGACAATGCAAAATTTGAAGGAATAATAAGAAATCCAGATTAGGAATTAATAAACCGGGATCAAAACGCCTTCATAAATCATTTCATGCTCCTGAAGTGTGGGTGGGTCTAAATACTAGAGAAGAAAGAAGATAAACCTCATTTAGGTCAGTGTAATCACCTGCCTTGGAGGGAGAAAGAACTCCTTGATGAATTATCAGCTATAGAAATAAGCAAGAAAGGGGTTTTCAAGTTAAATGTGGAAGCACCTCAGAGAGAAATCAGCGTGCAACACTCATTGTTGTCCCCATCTGTCTCCCTGAGGTTTGGTTTATCCTCTCCTCCACCCTCCCCTTCATTCACTGAAGTAAAGCAGAAATTAAATACCTCTTAATCACTGTGATTCTCAAACCCTGTCCCAACCCATCCAGAACATCCACCACCCCCTCTAACGGAAGTAACACAAATAAAGCAAAAGAGGAGAAAAAAGGACCAAGGAGAGCAGGAGCATTTACCTGCTGCCCTCCTCCAGCAGCACCCCACAGCTGCTTCATTCACACATATTTTACTGAGAAGATATCAACCTGCCAAATCTCCACAACTGCTTTGATGGAAGATAGAGAAAGGCTTTCCCATTAGTGCTTTTGATGTTCTGTGCACACAGAATAACGGATGCAAGAGGTTCAGCTTCTTCCCCTCCTCTGTCCTCCATTCGCTTCAGTCATTTACCTGGCAGAGCCTGCCGAATCTGGAGAGAAATCGGGATTAGCACAGACAGATGGAGAAGAGCCACTGGCCTGGTTACATTCCCCAAGGCATCTCCCCACTGCTCCAGTTTTTTCCAGCTCGTGGGAGGACAGCAAGAAAACTGGAGTACCACAGGTTCTGTGGATGCTGTTGGCTCCCCATGGTTCCAGTTCCACCAAGTTGGGCAGCTCTGAGCATCACAACGCTACCAGCAGTTGCTCAGCAGAAGGGGACCATGAGTTTTAAAGCCCTTTAGAAGCATTTTACCACAGACAGATGTGCTAACGCCAGGGCCCGGCTGCTGCCCAGCCTCTGCCTGCACAGCACAAGCTCCAGGCCAGCTTTATTCACTCCAATGGGTAGCAAAATGGAGTTTCCACAACCCAGGAAGGTGCCTGCCATCCCCACCTACTGCAGTTGACCATTTTGTCCTGTAGCAACAAGGGGAAGCATCCCCCTGTGCCCTTAGTGAAGCTGTCCTGAGCCACCAGAATTTTGGGAGGGCTTATTTGGGAAATCTCAGACGAAAAAGGGGATCCTCCTTAGAGCACCAGAGAGCAAGCAATGCAGCACAGGAACAAATCCAAACTCAGGAAAGCAGTAAGTGACCTTCTCCCAGCTTCTTATTGCCCTCAGGAACTTAATAGCTCAACATTTATCTTAACTCAGCAGAGATGTGCTGGGGATAAAGTATCCATCTCAGTGCAGCAGCGCTTCCAACCCCACCACTGCTGAGCTTTAAGTTACATCCTTTATCATCTTTTCACACTTCTGCTCTAACAGGGCATCCAAAGCAATTAAATCCATCCTATTTCTTCCTACTTTTATTCCTCGAGGTGGCTTTTTCTTGTGTGGGACAGAGATTATGGGGTTTGGTCTGGATTTTGATTCACATTCATTTTCCATTAACGACTTGACCAGACTCATCTCCTCTCTATTAAATGAAGCCTCCACAAAGTCGTTGAACAGAGGCTCTAAAGTAGCTTAAAGGAAAACAAACAGAAGCTGAACCATTTTTGCAGGAATAGCCCTGGAAACACAGATAGCATTTGAAAGGACTCGGAAAGCAACGACATCTTATCAGAGTGAGTGGGATGCCAACATGCACAAAGAGTTACTGCTGCTCATTATTCAGCCTCCCTTTTTGTGTTGGGAATGATTAGGAAACACATCACCCGCCAAGCTGTGGGGCTCCTCAGCAGCACTGAAACAGCAGCAAGCTCCCTGCACACAAGGACCAAGGGCTCCTGCCTTTTGGGGGTGGCAGGGCTTGCTTTGGGGGGTCCTTCACCCCATGTTCTGGTCCATAATCCCAGCAGCAGTGGGAAATACCTCACTATGTTTAGGGGATGCCCAAGTTTCAGGTGGAGGATCTTGGGCACCTGGTGGCCCTGTGGCCACAGATGGGGTCTGCTCCAAAAGGATCCATGCAGACACAGGGGAGCTCACACGTTGCCTGAATCATTACAGCAAGCCACTCTCTTCCATTTGGCTCAGAAAGGACTGACACCTCCCAGGCACCAAATATCAACACATAGGTTTGCTCCTGAATGTCCAGCAGACCCGATGAAGTTGCCAAGGAAACCCCTGTACAGCGCATGCAAAGCTCTCAGCACTGGTCTTCCCCTGCTATTCTGCAGGAGCACTGGGCATCATTTTAGCCCAAATCCCCTCCGTGAACTACCCCTTTCATATTACCATGCCTCTGAGCACACCATTAGAAACACTCCTCTGTTAAACCCAGAGTCACACATCCTGTTGATGTTTGTCCTTGGAGGGTGCACCCCTGCAGGAGGGTGGCAACAGTGCATTAAGTGCATATTTATCCCAAAGGAGCCAGGATGGCAACAGGCACATGGAAAAGCAGAAGGGAGAGCATGAAATGGACTGAAAAGTACTTTTTTTCCCCTTCTTTTTCGGAGGGTCTCAAGGATATACAGGCAGGAAACTAAACCTCTTGTATGCTCTTCCATGACAGAGTGAAGGACAGCCACAGTTCAAACCCAGGCTGCCTTTCAACCCACAAGCAAGGAGAAACCTCTCCCAGCAAGTCTGCATAAACCCCCAGCAAACCAAGGCACGGAGAAATGAAGTTACTCCTAGAGCAAAGGAAGTGGAGCAGAGCATCCTTTACAGCAGTTTCCCACCCCTGGCAGTGCTCAAGGCAGGTTGGAGCAAGCTGCTCTAAGCAGAAAGTGTCCTTCCCCATGGAAGGGGGTTGGAACTGAATGAGCTTTAAGGTCCCTTCCAACCCAAACCAAGCTGATTCTATCATTTTCTCTGCCTGCTTCAAAAGCCTGCATGATTCTGTACTCACAGAGCTGGGCAAAGGCACCATGCAACCATGGGAGAAATGAACTGAAAAATAACCTGTGTGTCTCCCATCCAAACTTCTCTTTCCCAAAGGAATTTAAGCTTTTTGAATTATGCCACCTTCTCATGGAAAACAGGCCCTTCTGAAGGGCAAGGCTCAAGACACTGCAGGGATGCAGATTTTAAACCCATTCATTATGCAAATGGCTCATTTATTGCTGCTGAGCTGAAAGCAAGAATCCCAAGCATGCAAATAAAAGGAAGCAGAGAGCAACAGCAAGCAAGTGCGTGATGGCATCTGCTGATTTAGGTAATAAAATAGCACAGACCTGGCAGGCAGCAGTTTATCCTGAAGTTTCCAACTACAAGTTGAAATCAGTCTCCAACCAGCACCAGTGAGTCCCTGGGCTCTGCAGGATCATACAACAGGAACATCTCTAGCAAGCAACAAGCTGGAAGTCACACTAGGGCAGCACAACCTGCCATAAGCCTATTTATTCCCAAACCTTACACATCACAAGATGTCTGAGCTGAGCACAGCTAGAATTCAATCATTCAGGGCCACGGGGCATGTGCAGAGTGGCACAAGGTGGGGAGCTGAGGCATGAAAGGGTTATAGATTTCCTCAGAAGGGTTGTAACAGAGCCAGAACTGCAAAGCTGCCTCAAAACCCTGGGTGGGAACGAATGTTCATTACCATCTGATAAAGATTCAGAGGGAGAATGTGGCTGGGAAAGGAGACAGAACTCCAAGTTAGGCGGGAAATTTTAAGCAGGACTATCCTGGGAACAGCCTGCCTCCACGTTTCTCTTCTTACAGTGCCTGGAAGCACAAGCTGAGTCGCGTGTATGATGTTCCATGGCCAAGGATGAGCCTTTGTCCTCCAGGAACTGAATCATGTACAAACATTTCTGAGGCTCAGCGCCTTCCAGCTACTGAATCTAATTTGGGTCCAAGTCCTGGAAATGACCTGGCACGGGCATCACTGCACATTACAGCCATGGGAAATAATAAGGAATTTAAAAAGCAAAACAGAAACATTGAGCTGAGTATTAAAGAACCTTTCAAGTTCAAACGAGGGGGAAAAACAGGGATACGAATCCAGTCCAACATCAGCACACAAGGTCAGATGGAAGAAATCTCTGCAGACTTGCCTTTTGGACTTACTGACCTTAAAGGTCTTTTCCAAACCAGTTGATTCTTTGATTGTTTGTTCCATTATGTTAATATCATTAACACAGAATCGTTATGTAAATTGTGGGGTTTTGCCTGTAGCTATCACAAGGTAGTTTAAATGTAGAAGCGAAGCCAAAGCAGCTCAGTGCCTGGGAAGACCCAGGATGTGGGAAGGTCCCTGTCTGGCTCAACGCACAGAGCCCATCTGGACAGACTCTTACTTGCCTCCTGCAGAGAGGATTCACTCTGTTTTATGTACTTCTATATCCTTAAACAGCGTAAGTTCCAGTTTAAAGTGTTCTAAAAGTCTCCCTGTAACTCTTGCTGCCAAATGATGGAAATGACAAGAGAGATCCCGCCAGGATTTGGTCAAGCAGTTATCAACAAGCAGATTAATTGCTAAGACAGCAAGGTCCTGATCCACAGCCACCCTACAACAATCAGGTAATCAGTCATTATGTGTCTATTACTCAAAGTCCCAGAGCTGGCACGGGTGTCTGGAGCCACATCAACCCACGTGGTGACAAATAGCACTAAACATTTCCTGCCTCAAAGCAGCCAAGCTCAGCAACTTCAGAGCTGGGAACTGAAAAGCATGAGCTTACCTGGGTTGCATTTCCCAGCAAGAGCTGTACGGTGTTCAGAACCGAAAGTGATTTCTACAACAGAGAGACTGTTCCTTGCTTCAGACAAGAACATAAGAAATAACGTACGTGCAACAATACCCCAATTGACTTTGTGTTTCAATAAGCATTCACACACGTGGTCCTGAACAGATGAAGGACAAATGTCATGGGTTGAATGGGCTCCATTGAGTAAAGGTAATTAGCTGTATAAGCATATGTGAGATCAGGACCTAAATTTGTTCTCTGCCTCCTGGGACACTGATAAATCCTTTTTCTTGTTGTTGCACAGTGTCAATAGATAGGGCAAGTGTAATCAGCCCTGGCTGTCATATAGCATTTTCCTTGCAAAGGCATTAAGGTCAGGGAAATAGCAGCTCAGGTGAAAGAAGAGTCCTGTCGGTGACCTTATCACGAGTTATTGTCAGATCTGGAAGCAGGACTCACCTTTCCCAAGCTGCCATTAAATGAAGCAAATACCACCACAATATTTGCTGTGATAAACCAGCACAATGTTCAGATAATGGATCTGATTATCAGGAGCTGCACCCTCCAAGACAAGGCTCTAATTTCACTCATCTAAAACACATATTGCCACAACAGATGATGAAGTCTGTTATTACAGCCTTGATCCCGTGACTCTTTATTTGCACTGTGAAGCTTTGGCACGACCTGCTCTTGTCTGGCTGGTTCCTTTGAGGTGGAACAACGGGAACAGCAGCTTCAGCTATGTGGGATATAGTGCTAGAGGAAACACAGCACACATCAAAACACAGGTAACCTCCACCAGATCCCTCTGAAACATGGCCTTTGCAGGGGTGAACATCACAGGGTTTGGTGGGGTTTGGTTTTCTGTTTGTGATTATTTTAACCATGGACAGAATAGCTCAGTGCTGCTGCACACAAGAAGCCTACCTGGTGTATAGGTGCAGGACAAGACAGGCAAGCAGAGGCTTTCCTTTTTTCCAAGGACAGCTCAAATGGAAACCTACAGCATCCACCCATGTCTTCCATTTTTTACTCATCTAGCTCCCCACTGACTGTAAATTCAATAGAAGCAGTTACCTTACTCACATCTGATTGGTCATTCCAGCCAAAATTATTCTCATTATTCCCTTCGACAAGAACCAAGGTCCTACACTGCAGAAACTTTTATTTCCTGTGCCTTCACTTGCAAATGATTACAATAATTATTCTAACTCCCATACAGCACTTTCTATACAAGAGCTTTAAGAGCTTTAACAATGAAAAGTTATTACCAGAGCTTTAACAATAGAAAGTTATTACCAGCATCCTTATTTGTGAGAATGAGGCACAGATCAAATGAATTGCTGAAGATCATTCAACAACTCCTGGCAATGCCAAGAACAGAACTGTCGTCTCCTGACCCTCCATCCAGTGCTGATTTGGACAGGGAAAAGAAAAAGAAACCTTGAAGCACATCTAAAAAGGGACACGCTTATTTTAAAAGGGCTGAAAATGAGCTTTTTCCAAAGGAGCATCCTCATCAGGTTACATGAAATCTGATAAGAATTCTGAAAGAGATTAAATGATGTTATTGATCACTGCATACTGGAGAAATAGATGAAAGAAGGAATGTGCATTTTGGCCACTTTCTTTTCTCCTGGGGCATCCCACAGGGGATACTCACCACCAATCACACAGGACTCTATCCTGTAATATGAGGAATGTCACATTTCAGGATTATAACTCTTTCCTCTTCCTCATCTCTCCTCTTCCCTTTGTTTTGGCCCTTGAACTTTCAAAGTTGACACGTTCAAAGTGCACACGTTCAAAGTGCACACGTTCAAAGTGCACAGTGAATTCTGACCACCTTGGCCAATGTGATTTGCTCAGAAGCACCAAACATACGCTAAGTTTCCATGAGACTCTCCCTTCTCAGAAGCATTTCATGAGACAATTTATTTAGGAGAAAGAACAGACCTGAATCAGCAGAACAGCCATGGAGAAACAGAATATTTACACGAAGCCACATCCTGATAGCAAACACGATGTGATCCTCCAAGGCGGCGATTAAGGAGAGTGGCCAGCGGAAAGGAAATTTAGCAAACCAGATTATCTCTAACAGGCTTATCCACTGGAAAAATAATCACAACAGCGATGAGACAGTTTTGAGACACAATTAATGAAAGGTAGGGGAGAGGGGAGATTTTAACAGGGTGACAAAGAGCTAGAATCCATAACATACAGATTATCACGGCTGATCAGACCTAAGGACATTACACAACCCATTGTATGGCTGGAAGAGGAAAGGGGCATCAAGATGTTCACAACACCTTGTGTCTGGTTGTGCCAGGGGCATAACTGCTTTTATCATTTTTAATACAGCAACAAGAATTCCCGTTAGTTCAGTCGACATCCATGAGGATGAAGGATGAGGAGAGTTTCCATCAGCAGCAATGCACTCTTCCTGATAACCCAGCTGCTCACGTCCACAGCCATGTCCTGCAACAGAAGGAACCATCTTCTCCAGACCATGATCCCAAACATTTAAGCTCATGGCAAAACTCCAACAAGCTAAAAATGGGTAAAGAAACACAGCTCATGGGATGGACTTGGACTGGAAACCACAAGACATGGCTCTTCCCACTGCTGTAGATTTCCTAGAGGAAAACACTGCTCCTTGAGCTGGAACACAATGGCACATGAACAGCACAGAGCTCTTGCTCTACACTGCATCACCGCTGGGCTACCTGGCTTTTCCTTACAGAGTTATTATATGTTATTTCCAGCCCAGGCTCCTCTTAAATCTCTGACCTTAAGTCAGAACTCAGTAACAGACAAAGTCCATAACCCAAAATCTTTTTGTCCTCCTCCCTCACCTTGAATGTACTGCTACTCCCATGGGTTCCTCCAAAAAAATCCCAATGGGAAATGTATGAGGGCTCCTGACATGGGAAGATGTCCATGCCATTAACTCTGGCTGCAGATGGGACAAGTAGGGACAGAGAGATTAAGGGATTTGCCTTAGGTAATGACTTGGACATCTTTCCACTGGCTTCACCAGGCTTTGGACCAAATTCCTGTACAAAGAGTTGCACTCAAGAGCTATCAAGGAGCTTAATTCATTAGCATTTTTAAAGTACTTTTAGATCCTTGAGTGAAAGAGGCTATCAAAGTGCAAAGTCATTTCATTAACGATAACAGCCTAAGAACTGCAAGTCGAATCCTTCAGTCAAAAGCCTCATGCCACAAATGGCTTTGCAACATAGACACACCACAAAGACCTAATATTAACGCTTCCTTTGAAAGCCTTCTACTACACACTAGTTTTCCATAAAAGATTCCCTTTGTCTCCACAAATTCTGATGGTAATTTTTACATTCCCACACGGCAGCGTGGATGCAAACCCACCTGGGGAAAACAAAAGGCTGCAAAGCCTGTTGCAACCCTTGGTAAGTTCTTATTGTCAGCAGACTTGATGTGCTGGATATGCCGTGTGAGGACACTGACCGCAGGGTCTAACTGCAGGGCATCCATGCAGCCTGACCTCCTCTCATCACACTGGGAAGCAGAAAACGAAACTATGGCAGGCTTTGTGCATGCAGTCCTCCAGAATTAGGCACAGGAATGGCACACAGGCAGTGCAAGAGACACAAAGCAAGAAGCCTGGCACGGCTGCAGGCTGGCCCTTGTGTGCAGTTCCTTCTCTTCAAAACGAAGTCTCCAGCCTATAAAAACATTGGCAGCAGGCTCCGGAAGATGCACAGTGCACTCTTCTAGTGTTTCGCCGGTGGAATAGACTTCATCCTGTTTCCTCTGGCCCCAGATCAAGCAAGACTCCTGACAGGAATTTTCCATTATCCTGTGGCAAACATAGCAGGGCAATCCGGCCACTTAACCGCCTTACACTCTGACCCCCTCTTCAGCAGCACGAGCTGATGCATAAAGCACAAAACATTTCTTGTCCAATGTGCCGATTCCAGTGCTGCAGCCCAAGCAAGGAAGGGCTGGAAATCCCAGGTTGCATTCCGAGACTGCACTGGGGTGATGGAGAAACCCCTTGGTCTTCTCTGCTTCACCTCTGCCCTCCTGGCAGACCCTCCTGAGCCCTATTTCCAGTTGCTGAGTGCACAGCCCAACAGATTTGTAACCAGGGAAGAATGGAAACCCTCAGTACCACTCTTCTGTTCCTATTTTGGTAAATCCTTTTCTTGCACTGCTTTTACAGTATGCTGCAAACTCCTCTCCAAAGCCTGTGCATCCACCCCACCATTGCTCATAGCTGGATCTCCACGTGAGAGACACAGTGAGTGCCAAATTCACCCCCTAGTAACCCAAATGAGAGCACCCACGTGACTTCAACAACCATCCTCAGAAGAGGGGCTCTGGAAACACATACAACCTACAACACCTTTGTGGATACAGAGACCATCAATTAACACAGCTGCCCTCGAATCACCAAGGATCAGGAGCCCTTTTTGCTTCACAGGGTGGTACAAGTGGTTTGTTCAAGGTGCGCTCACAGCACTGATAAACACACAGAGCTTACTCTGGCTTTCCCTATGCCACATTTATTTGCTCAGGAAAAATGTCAGGCATCTCCTCATCCCTGCTCATTTCCAATATGGTTTCTACTCTTCCCAGGGTCACAGGCAGCAACAGGCATCCCCGAGGCTTATTTGTGTTTGGAGCCATCTGCTAAACCAGGGAGGATTGAAACAGCCTACAATGAAAACGAGCCACTGAAGAGGACTGTGGTTTCCTTGGTAGTGACAAAAAACATTTGCTTTACTCCCTCTTCACAGAGATCTGGTCTTGAATAATGCGATGGCTCAGCTCCAACCACACCATTCCTTGTAGCAGCATGGTTCACATCATCTAGGAGAAGGCTGCCACTCCAAAACCACATGCTTAATTACACCACAGCATATCAACCATTTCACGCGGTCTAGTTTGCAGGGGATGGGAAATGCTGGGATGTCTCACCCCAAAGTTATCTGCACCTGAGTCATAGCAGTGTGCAGGTGCCCACTCCCTCTCCTTGGCCACCACACCCATCATTAAGCAGTCTCAAAATGAACTAAAAGAGCTTTAATTCCACAAACAGCTTCTGCATCATGAGCAGAGAACAGCTACAGTCAGCATCGAAGGGGGGAGAGGAGCACAAAGCCCACATTGTCCTTCACTGCAACTAACTCCAAGGGAATCAAAAGGCCAAGGCTCTGTTTGTGAAGGGCAACGCTTTTCTAGGACACATCCAGCAAATGGCAGGTTATGCCATGCCACAGCAAGATACTGCTTGTGTACCCCAAAACCCTACTTGGGGACCTCTGTAGCAGGCAGTGCAGTCACAGACATTGCCTGCCCAGGGAGCTGCAATTTCAACTTCCCAACAGAATGAGTTTTACAGGGTAAAACAAGAGCCTTTCAAATGGCATTTTCAATTCATCAGCACCTTCCTCCCACTACAACGCTGAAGCTGGTGGGAACGCCGTTAAACAAGTGCCACACCACCTCTTTGAAACCAAACCAGCAAGGGACCATATCACGTCTTCAAAGATTAATCTGTACTTACAAACTAATCAGCATTGACAAAAATAACTCATCTAATTATAAGAACACCACCATTTAAATCATGAATTATATGCCTTATTAAGAAGTAGAATAGATCAGAGGATGTGAAACAATTGCAATTAGTAAAACAAGAAACACCAGGAAACAAAAAAACCCTATAAGTGTCATGTGAATTGTAGGCATTAATCTTCCCAAATAGTGACTGATCTCCTCTGATGCACTGAATGTCAGGAACAGTTGAAGCCTATTGCAACTCTATGAATGCAATTCACCTTAAAACTGCTGAAAACTCCTTTTAAGAACTTGCCTCTGCTCTCTCAGACCCACCCCCAGGCCATCTCTCCCATCCTCACACCGCTTTGACATGCAAAAGCCTTCTGCAATACACAAAGTGTTGGTCCAGGCAGGAGCTCCCTCACCAAGCAAGGTTCAAACCCATCCCTTGCCCCTGGGGGCTTTCTGCAAGAGGACACCTCCTCTGACACGTGCAAAGATGCTGTGGGAAGCAGTGACTTTCTCCTGGCATTACTGGGAGCAAGCACTTACTGTGAGCAAGCAGGCTTCTGTGCATGTAATTGCTCTGTTAGAGGAGCAGGGGACAGGGATGCTGCTGCAGATAACAGCCAGGAGAACAGGGGATGCCTTCGAGCACTCAGTGCAGGAAGCGTTCTCAGTTTTCTTTCAATATCATCCAGTCCCTCTGTGCTGCACATTAACCAGACTCAGCCCCTGCCCTATATAATGGCTCTATATTGTGGTGAAGAGGAAGGGTGGGGAATGCACAGCGCCAAACCTGCCTCTCACTGCTCTGGGTCCAGCTCTATGTCCCCACATTCTCCCACATGTGCCCCCATAGGCAATGTGTTGTTTCCCCATCATATGACTACTTAAGCCCACTCTCTTTGGCAAAATACACCTAGAAACCCATGTTTTACAGCAAAGCTCAGCCCTTTCCTCCCTACTCAACCATTACTACCAGCACAACCTGGGTATCTCTGCAGGGATCCTGTAACCAGGGCTTTTAACCACGCAATTTCTTCCCATCCAGATGTAGAAAGAGGATCAGTATTCAAAGGACACTCAGCAGAAGCGGAATAAGCAAAGGTGAGGGGTTTGTGTTTTCCCTACAGGAAGGGGTGACCCTGCTCCTCCTGGATAAGCTTCAGCATCTCATAAACCCCTCAAGAACATGGTATAAGGGGTCTCCTTGTGGCACTGCAGTAATGCCCTGTGCTGATATGAACCCAACAAGCTTCTCTGCCCATGTCCTGGAGTGCCCAACCTTACACCTCCAGATGGTTGTTTCCTGATCTCAAGTCTTTCCCATCCATTGTCTGCAATATCCTACAAGCCCTTAATCCCCCTCTCTGCAGCATTCGAACATCAAGGGGTGTATAAAATCCCTCAACACTGTTTGCCTGGGTGTTCTCCCAGACTCCTTGTGTTACATCTTTAGCAGTATTTACCTTCTGAGGGCTTTAATGCTTGCTGCAGTCCTGGCACTGCTCAGATCCAGACCGGCATCACAAATTCCTAATTGCACGTCAAGTTATACAACAGAAAGAAAACACAGTACAAGAAAAAAAGAAGAGAAAACAATCAATTCCAAAACACTTTAAGCAGAAGCAAGAAACCCAAACCACTGAGTGTCTTTGAGGTGGCATGGTAAGACCTGAACAATGGTAAATTGATCTTTACAACACCAGCTTTCTTCCGACCAAGAAGCTAGTGAGCTAGCAAAACACTTCTGTTCATAACCTGAGTGCTGTTCATGGAGACTGGGGGTTATGCCAAGGACAAATTAATTCACCTAGTGTCCAAAATTAACTTTATATAGCCCAGCCCCAAATAATTCATGTTGCTCCTTGCCAACAGGTCCTGCAATCCCTCCCTCTAATAACCTGAACCAAGTTAGATGAAGAATAAGAAGCTTTTGGTTAAACTTGCCCTTGTAGTGCTCAACACACTAATTCACAGTTGGGTTTGCTGCATTATAAAGGTACCTTTACTGCACTAAAGCATCTCTGGTTTCATACATCACCTCTGGCTGATTCCACCTTTCAAGAGAGGCTTTCCCCCAAACATGTTAACATTTTGCACAGAAATATTTTCCAACTGAGCTCACTTTTACAGAAGAGTTTCAGCCAGAGACAATTCAGAAGGTCAGGAACACAAACCAAAATCCAAGGGGAGGAGGTCATGCACAGGCAGCAGCTGAGAGCCCACAATACATGCGCTTAGCTTGGGACATGCGATTATACACACTATGGATCAGTCTGGGCACTTTGTGTCTCACGAATACTCCTATGGGTAGATCCTTCAAGTGAAGCTGGTCAGCCTTGGACTTCAGGGGATTTGCATCATTGTAGAAAACACACATTTGAAACCCAAATTAAAGAAGTACATCCTCTTCTTGCCTACTTGCAGCTCACCTCCTAAGTATGTTAATGCATGGGATCAAGAGAAAACTGGAAATGAAGTACAGCCCAAGGTGAGGCCAAGTTGTCTGTTTGCATTCCTAAAACCCACAGAAAAGAAATGCAAAACACAAACCACCCCAAAGTCAACAGTGAAAAGAACAGTCAGAGGGTAAACCTTTGGTTTTATCCCCGTTCACTTGCATCAGCTTCAACTTCCATTAATACCATCAACAAGCAGCACAAAATACACCTAAATCTCTGTCCTGTCTGGTGTTCACAACACCAAGTTCATCATTGGTTGTGAATTTAATCAACATGCTGGTTTTCCCTTCAACCCAATCTTTAAAAGGGTTGATAAATCAAATGTGCCATTGTACTCTGAAACACTGGATTTGTGATAGTCCCCAGAGGACCAGCACATATGAACCAAGAGAGGAAATTCACTGAGACACAGATACAGCATCCACATTTGTGACAGTCAGATATGATCATACTCCAGCAGTGTGCTCTGGCCTGCCTGACAGGAATGCCGTTAGACCAATACAGGAAAACATACAAACTGGCAATTCATTTTGTGTACCACTTCTTTCCTTTGTGCTGCCGCATCAGTAACATCTACTTTTGTGTCATAAAGGCACAGGTAGAAAACAATACCACCGGGACACTGGGTTTATTTCTTTTACATGGAGGATGAAGACTCAAAATAGGAAACACACTACTTGTCAGACTGGTTCTGAGACTGTTAGAGGGTTTTTTGCCCCCTCTTATGACAATTGTGCTGAACCTAAGGCATGGTGATGCTTTCCTATTGCATCCTCCTGAGTGCACAACCCCTGGCATTAATAAAACCATCAGGAGGTTGTGGTGAAAGATGGAAAGCAAAGCAACATATACAGTAAGCATCAGCTTTGACCCAACCTGCCCAAGCCAGCCCCACAAAAGCAAGCCTTAGACCCTCCATCTCCACACTGCAGATGTCCAGCATTTCAACATCTGCAACCTGACTTCTCATCCAGTAGCTCACTAGATCCCTCAGGTACTTGGTGCATGAGGTTTTGCCCAGGGAAGAGTTATAGGAAAGCATCTTTAAAACAAACAAACAAACAAAGCCACCCACAACAAATCTTGTCCCTGTGCAATCATGTGGTTTGGCTTTTAGTCCTGCTTCTCTTTCAGGTTTGTGCAAAGCAGCCTGGCAGAGGAGAGCTTCTCACCTCCAAGAGCATCAGCAATGGAGAAAGCTCCTATGCTGAGACTATTTAAATGCTAATAACAAGGGCAAGGCAAAGCTGAAAGAGGCAGGGCCTTTGTGTTTGTTCACCTGACAGTGCGGACCTCCTTTTCACCTTCACCTGAAGGACCTGGAGGATCAACCCAAAAACACAAGGGTCCTGGATGTGGCTCACAATCCCAAAGGACTCATGAAGATCTCAGTGGCTGCTCTGTGACACCCAGATTTGACATAAGAGATGCTACCCTGAGTGAGTTGTGGAGATGCATTGGGCAATGAGCAGTGCTGGGAACACCCCTGAGGAACCAACGCTGTTTGCAGGCGTCTCCAGATGTGATTTGACGCAAGCACAACAGCCTCTACCAAAAGCAATCCTCAATTAAGCTGAAGTGGTGCCACAGTAGTGTTGCAGCCAGCGGCAGAGACTGATGTTAGGGCGGAATCATCCCACCTGCTGCCCTGGATCACAGCACAGCCAGGGAGGAGACCAGCATCTCCCAAGGACCATTACATCTCCTCCTGGGATGTCTACACTATCAGGGAGAAACGTCCTCTGGAGATACCATCCCTCCCTGTGACTGTGCAGGGAGCCCCAGCAACCAGCCTGGACAAGACCTGTACCTGTCGGAGGGCTCAGCTCAGGCGTGATGAGTCTTGGTATGGGAGCCCTGCCAAGGTTCAAGTGCCTCACAATTAACTTTCACAACAAACCAAAGCCTCAAGAGCTTTTCATCTCCAAATAAGTAAGAGATGTGGGTCTATGCCAGGGCTTTTGTGCCCTCCTTTATCAGAGGTGCTGATAGAGGACCTCGCTTCTTTTTGTGTTGGTGAGCACATCCGCACAATGGGAGATGCCTTCATTTCCAGAGCAGGATAAGAAGGGCACGATGCAGCTCTGCAACAGGTTAAAACACAGGGAATATTTGCTTAGCAGCTCAATCTCATGCAAATAAGCTTAAAGGAAATGCAGAAGAGCAAACGTAATTCCAGCACAGGTAAAATCCACAGCAGAAGTCTCTTGGTTGTGGTGCTGTTCACCATAAAAATGAATTAAAAATATAACTCTTTTAATACATATAAACACATTCCTGAGTTCACCAGAAAGTAGCTAATCTTCCATGCTAGCCATCACTTATAAGAGGTGAAATAACTAACAAAGCAAGTTCATGCTTGCCTGAATAAATAAGCAGGAAGGAAACTGCCGCGTGCAGATCCCAACCCAGCAGGATAACACACCGGCAACGGCTCCTCATTACGAATCTCTGCTGGCGACAGCGCTTGTCAGACAGACAGACACAGACAGACAGACACTGTGCTCATGCTTACGGAGCTCAGCCTGACCAGCACCTCATCATGAGAATACTTTTATAACCCCAGAACAACTCGCCTGTGAAGGAGAGCTCTCCTGCATGCTGCTACTGTTAGGATAGGGAGATGCTAGCAGCAGCACATGAGCACACACACTGCTGCTGCTGCTGCTCTACCCAGTGAGGCTTTGGCTGCAAATCAGAAGGAACTGGTGGTATATTGCCCAGGACAATATTTACCCAGTTCGAGTATGAGCGCATTGATAAAATACAGAGTTTTGCATAGCACTTATATGAGGATCTAGGGGATCTGTTCTGCTCTGGACAGGCTCCTGCAACTGTGATGCTAATGGGAGCTGTGCAGAGGGGAAAATGGACTTTTCAGTGTGGGATTCATGTTGAAAAGGGCCCTGACCCAGTACTGTGGTACCTGCAAAAGGTGAGGGGGTGAATTGCAGGCAGGAAGCTGCCATTCTCTGTGATTTAGTTGAAGCCATAGCATCTATGGTATTCAACGCTTCCTCTCCCGACCCTTGTTCCCAGATAGAATGGAATAAAGGAAGATCTTACTCTTCCTTACCCTCTTTTTTTCCACTCATTTGGAGCAGAACAAACATTGAAAACGTTTTGGTGATGTTAATTACCAACTTACTACTGGTCTTCTAATGACTTATCCACAGATTTACAATGAGATCTGAGCAGCTCTGCTAATCAGCGATAAATCTTGTATACTATAGAGGGTTATACTTCTTTATTAGTCTTTCTTGTAGGTATAATTAATGGTATTAGTCTCTGAACTGTGTACACACACTTAAAGAACTTCAAGATACACTGAAAACACGCCTCCAGAGGAACCAGGGTGTGTTTAATAATTTTCTACCTGTTATCTCCACCATAACATCCATTCACATCATCTACTCGGAGCCAGCAATACCCCCCTCACCCCTCTCACTCAAGATACTTGGTTTGATAAGTGCCTTGGACCATTCATTTTAAAAGAAACCATAAACAAAATTATCTTTAGAGTATCACTCCACTTCCCCTCTCTTTTCCAGATTGTCTCAAAGATATCAACACTCATTCACTGATTCAAGTCCAGGAAAGACGCAAAACATTGCTGCAGAATAAGTTTGTACTTACATCAGCAGTAACAACCAAAGAGGAATTAGCAAATGAAAGCTACCTCACAAAAACTGCAGTGAAGCAAAATGTCCCAAATTTGGAGTCTTTATGTGCAGCTGCAATTAAAAGGAACCAGCATAAATCACAAGTCTTCAAGGCTCTGATCATTTTCCTTTTCCAAGACTGCCCAAAAGCTCAACTGCTCCAGCTCAGAATACACCAGAGGATCAAGCACTCAGCCAGAGATGACACTGGCCATGAGCTCCTGCAGCAAGCATCACCCAACAGCCAAAGCCCCTCATGTATGTCCTGACCAAGGGGCAGGTTGCCACAACCACACAGATGCCAAAATACCTCACCAGGACTTTCATCCCCATGGGCTCGGCTTGTGCTGTGACAAAGACCTGGGTCACATCCTCCACGTTCTCACAGAGCTGGTACCATCTCCTGGCGTGAGGATGGCTACAAGGGGTGGAAACAACCCTTCAAAGTAAAGGAACTAAACCTTAGCAGCAGCACTGAATTCCATGTGTCCAAGAACCAGGTCTAGCAGCATGTTAATAAAGCCCCTGAAATAAGCTGCAGCCTGCAATTCTATCCCCAAATACTACCCCAAGCCCATTCAAGAAGGGTCCCTCACCAACTTGCTTGATTCCTCCCTGTGCAATATCCACATCCACTGGAAAACATGACTGTGCAAAGCAAGGTTTGACTACACTTTGCAATGAAGTGAAAGATGTGTGTGCTGACAGGCTCTCACCAACACACCACCCACCTCTGCTTATCTGATATCATCTGGATCATTCAATGCTGCAACAAGTGGAGTTAATGCTTTATCTGCAGACAGGTTTTTAATCCTGCATTACCATGGCCATTACCATGTTCTTGTTGGACTGAAGAACAGGCAGAGCTCTCACAGCTGCTTTTTACGCATGCTCCCCCAATCCAAACTAAACCAATATAAAATAGTCACAACTATTTATCCAGATTTAACATCAGGCTATTTCAAGACCAGGTTGGAAAAGCCTTGGGTGACATGGTTTAGTGGAAGGTGTCCCTGCCCATGGCACAGGGGCTGGAACTGGACGATCTTAAGGTCATTTTGAACCCAAACCATTCTAGGGGTTACAGACACTCTCACATGTAGCAGTCCAACAGTGATAATACAGGAAGGACTACAGTTCACAAACCACAACAGCATCAAATAAACCTCAGCCCAAGATAATATGGCTTCATGCAAATGAAAAAGAACAGAACCTTTAAGGAACCTACAAGGTATTCAAACCATTAATCCTGCCATACATGTAATGCTGAATCAAAGACATTCTGCTGCTGCAGAGGAAACGTGCCCATCGGATGAATTACACCCCAATGGTCCCTAATGACTGCACTTAGAAACCACAGTGATAAGCAGAGTGTAGAAGATGTGTTAAATTAGATCACTTGCCAAAACACCCTCAGAAATGATGCATGTCAACAAGGAACAGAGCATTGAATGATTCTATGCAATGGTGGCAAAAGTACTTTTTGAAGCTTTGCTCTGCCTGAAAGCAACAATAAATTGTATTTGGGGCCACACCTGAAGCAGCCTCAGCAGCTGCCAGTGATGTGCCCAGGGTCCACATGCCTTGCTTTGGGGAGCAGGCAGACCTGTACACAACCTGAGCAGCCTGTAACCAACTCCTGGGAGCTCCAGTCCCAGGGCTGGACCAAAGTCACCCCATGACATGAGCATGAAAACATGGGCAAGGTGGCAGCTCATAATCCAGTTCCAGTGTGCCCCATTCACCCCGTTTTTTCCCTCTGAAGCCTGCTCATTCAGCAGCTCCTAAACCAGCACAGGCAGCACTGGGCACCGAGCAGAGGACATTTCCAGGAGGAGATGCCACTCAGCTCCCCACCATCCCATGGCTCATCCCCACCACCACCTCTCCCAACTGCTCCAACAACCAACCAAAAGCACTCATGTACAAAAGCATCCAGGGCCCTGCAGAAATACATCCTGATGCCAACACAGCCACTGCCTGGGTACTTCGTGAGTAACAAATCCTGCAGCATCTTTGCCTATACGTCAACACACCACTCCAAAATATACCTTCGTGGCAATAAATACAGCTTTTTTTCTACTAAATAGGTCGAAAAAATAGGTTTCTCAGACCCATGCTGCTACGAGCTTCTGGTTTTGATGGCTTTTCCCACAGAAGCTTCACCCCCACTATCTCCCTCTGCTTTTCATTGAAATTGAGGAACTCCATTACTCAGCTCTCTCACCCAAAACTGTCAGCTTTTCTGTGCTTCTTGACCACATAGGCAGATCATGCAGGAAACAAACCCATTTGAACAAACCTCTGTGTGGCTCTAAAATGAGCTCCATTCCCAAGGATGACAACGATCTTCACAGATTCAATTATATAGTGCAAATGTGGAGGGAGCACACTGCATCTCCACCTGAAACAGTTCCCACCCCTTCTGCTTCCTGAACCATCACACTGGCAGCAAAGAATCATGACAGGCTGAGAAAAGGCATTTAACAACTCCAGACACATTATGGAGGGATGCGAAAGTTCAGGGAATTAACATTAAGAATCTGCAGGCAGATAAAACAACAGCTTTTGCCCAAGCAGATAATGCAGTAATAGAGAAACATAGAGACAAGTAATTGGGTGTGTTTAAGGCTAGAACAAACAATGCAAAAATACACAAAGGAAGTATTTTGCCATCACCGGAGGAGGAATCTGTTTTGTGAATGGAAACCACACAAGGACATTCTGCTCCCAGGGAGTACCTCGGCACTGGGCTCTGTTCCTCCTTGGTGAGGAGTCACCCCAGACCAGTGCTGCAGATGTGCAAGATGAGCTGAGAAAAGGTCCCATAAGGTCTTCTCCAGCAGCACCATTATCCTAGACCGCACACAGCAGGCTGTGATGGCCATGCCAGGACATGCTGTGCCTTCCCAGCTTCCACATCAGAGGGCAGCTGTTATTCAACATTCAAAATGCATTTTCCTACACAAAACCTCCATGTAGTCCCCTAAAACCTTTATAGCGGTCCTAGGGGTTTCTTTTAAGATGTTCTTTTTCCCCCTCCTGCAACTTCAGAGAGTGTCTAGACCACCTAAATCAAGACATCAAAAACAAATTCCTCAAGTCTATTCCTAAAATCAATTTGCTTTGCTTGCCACCCCTAATGCAGCACATCTCCCTGGAAAACAGGCAAACACTTCCCATGCTTGTGACCCTGCAGCAAATTTCGACCTGCAGCAGGATCTTACAGCAATCACAAATACCCTGGGAAAAACACTACTTTGTGATGGGAGGGAGGGCAGAGACTGCTCCAACAGCCCAAGCACAAAAGCACAATCTTACAAAGACCTTTTAACCCATCCCTAAAGGTATGCAATGCTCTTCTGCACACCTAAATGAGAACACACCACCAGACTAAGCATTTTAAGATAGTCTGCTGCTAAAGTGGAGCAAGAGAAGCTGTTCCTTAGAGCAATTAGCCCGCCGCATGACTGAAACGTGTAGCTGAGGCCCTCAGTGATACAGTTTAATGGTGAACTTGGCAGTGATGGGGGAACGGTTAGACTTAAACATCTTCTCCAACCTCATTGATTCCACAGCACAGACCCAGCACTGGGCCCATTGGCAAAGGCCATCAGTAACTCCACACTATTTTTCCTAGGTAATTTCCAGAGGAGGATGATGTTGGCTTAAACAGCAAGCTGGAGCAGAAGCATGCTTCACTGACATGCACGCTTGCATGCACACTCTGTTGGAAAATTGCCCAGTTGTAAGGGGCTTGGTTAGCAAGTTAACATATTGGCTAGTGCAGGTTGTTAGCATCAGACAGGTCCACTTCTGCAAATCCCATGCTTTGGTAAGAATTTAAAGGCAAATGAAACCAGAGACTCAAGTGCTGGAGCAGCTCTTGGTTACAAACCTCAAACATTGTCTGAATGGCCTCAAACTGCTGCTGCAGAGGCACGAGTTCCATTTCATCTTCTCTGCAAAGAAACACTTCTCCATAGCAGTGTCAGCTCTCCAGGTTTTGATTGCCATTGCAAAAAGAAGTCAGAGATAGGCATCAGCAGAGCATTGTGCTTCACTTGCTCTCTTTACGTCCTACAGATCACACATATTCAGACTAAACATTATTCCCCCCACCCCTTCCAGTGCATGCTATCTTCTGTAGAAAGGCCATTGAACTCCCCAGTGAGGGAGGATGCACACTCACACGAGAGAGGAGGTGATGAAGATATTTGGGATTCTCCTCCAGATGCCACCCAGAGAAGTGGGGCAATAAAGCAGAGATTGCACAGGAGAGGAGCACATCCCAAGGGACAGGAGCAGCAAAGGCTGTGACACACCAGGTAATTCCAGAAGTTCAGCTCCCAGGTGCAGCCTGTGAAACCTGTGACATTCTGATTTAGAGGCAGAAGCAGCATGGATAGATGCCAGGGACAACGACTCCATGAGGACTGCAAAGGGCAAGAAACGGATTTACATATGCCCTCGGAAGGGATACTCCTTCCAGAAAGGAAGGAAGAGACACAGGCGACTCTCCAAGATCAGGATGCAGTCATGCCACAACAGGGCATTACTGAGCCCCTCTTCCTTCTTCAATGATAAGGCTGATCTTCTCCTAAGTGCCAGGTCTAATGGGTGCTTACAGAAGATCCACGATGCCTTTACAACAACATCACATTCCCCTTCATACTTCTGTGGGCATCTTTGCTCCTTTCCCATTGTCCAAGAAATCCAAAAGCAAACTGTAGCTGTGGTGCTGCATGTACTTGAAATCCGCAGCTGATCACACACCTGAAAAGGAAAACTCAATAGTGTTTTCCATCTCTCAGGGCAAACACAGCCCTGTGTGCTGCAGCTTTCACACCTTACAGGCATCCAAAATCCTAATGACAAGAGCCCATCTCTCCTCAGGTGTTTTATGCAAACACATCTCCCTGCTGCAGCTCATCTTCTGCGTTCCAGAGCTGAGGTCTTCACAATTAAGTGGTTTCAGACTCAGAAACTTCATCAGGCACATCCAAAAAACCAAAAACCTGCCCCAAAAGCCACCCACACAGAGGCTCAGGAGCAGCCAACCTGCACCACACACAGGCAGCTCTGTCCCATCCCAGCAAGCCGGGGAAGGACAGGAGTAACAAGATCAGAGAAATAATCAGTTTATCAGATTACAGAAGCCACAGAGCAGAGCTGAGGGGCACTGGGGTATCAGGATGACCCTGGGAGCTGCTGCTTCCAGCCGGTGTCACACTCAATCATGATCAATACTTCTGCAATGTTGCCCTTGTGCACTAGTGCTTTGTCCTTCCACACAGCCTCTGTTATCTCAGGTCCCCTTGGTTCACAGCCTGACGCCATCACTCAGCCTCTCACCCCACGGAAGGCACCCCCAAATCCTCATATTCCCCAAGCCTCCAATTACCCTGCTGGGTGCACAAGGAAAACTTTGGGAAAAGCTTTTCCTCTTCTTTGCAACTCCTGCAAACAAACTGACTCCGGAAAGGAATTTAGCCAATGCTTTTGGAAGCAGTTATTCAATGGCTGTATTCTGGTGAAACAGCTCAGCTCTGCTGATAATAAAGCAAGCTAAATCTATTCCACCTAACACAGAACACAACACTCAACATCAAGATATGCATTTGTCTAGCTTAAAGCCTCCAGACCTGTTGCTTTCACAAAATTCATCCCAATACCTGAAAGCATCAGCCATAAAGACTCAAGCAAAATTATACAGCAAGAGAAAGCAGCAAAGCAGTGAGGAGCAACTCCCTGAGCCCTCACCATGCCATGGGTGAGGATGTAGGCTAAAACCAAGGTCCCTGATTTACCAATTCCCCAGGGTTTGTGCACAGAGGTAAGCAGAGCCTGGCTCCACACGCCGTGCCACGTTACAAGCACTCTGGTTCTGCAAGCTGCTGCGTCAGTACCAACAGCTCTTATCTCATGCTTCACTGTCAACAAGAAATTATGAGAATTGAATTTTAATAAGCTGGAGACTGAAGCTTTGCTCTATGTCACGCTGGTGCTGAGGTTCAGTGCCTAACTTATAACAAGGTATTTCATCCCTGTTTCGTGCAAGGAGAAAAGCAGGAACCACTTGAGGAAAGGCATTTGCCCTCAACGGCTGGTCAGTGAGCCCCCCAGCTGCAAAGTCCCTCAGCATCAAACAGGGTCCCATATTAAGATGCAGATTTTCCTGTATCAATGTGAACCTGAAGTGCTGTCTGCAGCCAGTTCCTTGCATCTAAACCAACCATGTGAATATTGCTATGCATGGATTTATTTCCCAGTGCATGCAATTGTTTCAGAGCATGAAACTAATTGCTCCTCACTCTGGGAACTATGCAGGATAGAGGTAAATAAAGTAGGAAACTATTAGGAAAAGTAACAGTAGAGCAAGGCTCCCAGCACCTGACAGCATCCAGATTCCTCAGGTTCCTTTACAGTATCAACTCTCAAGCTCTGGAAGAACAAATAGCAGGGAAGATTTGTGAAAAGATGGAACAGGTACATTTTCAACAGCCTGAGATGATTACTCGCAAAATAGCAATAGCACAGAGGTAACTGATTGCCTCCTGGGCAAAAGTCAAAGTCTTTTGCATTGTAGCTGTGAAAGTATAGAGAGATCAAAGAGAAAAAAGAGAAAAACCCTAGATTTGGCTGTCATAAAGGTCCTCCTGGCCCTTTGGTCTCACCAAGCACCAAGACACAACTGCAATCTTCCTTATGCTGCACACACCTGCGATCACAGCGCAGCAAGGAGGAGAAATCCTCTCTTCCAAGAGCAGGGTGCAGCTCCCGCTCTCTTCCCAGCTGAACTTCGGCAGCAGCCATGCAAACCCCACCATCCCCAGCTCCACGCTGGGCTATAGCGACCACTGCGCACCACTGATGCTCTGAAATAGAAAGCATGACAAGCCCAATGCTGAAGGAGACATTATTAATAACACTCAGCTATTGATTGCGTTTTACATCTTCAAGCACTTTACCAACATTAATTAATTAAGGTGTTTTCCACTTAATATATGGAGGAGACTAAAGCAAAACCAGGTTAAACAGACCAACTGCCTGAGCAGGCTGCCCAAAGCAGTGGTAAATGTTCCATCCCTGGAAGTGTTCAAGGCCAGGTTGGACACAGGGGCTTGGAGCAACCTGTTCTAGTGGAAGGGCTCCCTGCCCACGGCAACCTGCTCTAGTGGAAGGTGCCCCTGCCCATGGCAGGGTTTTGGACTGGATGAGCTTTAAGGTCCCTTCCAAACCAAAGCAGGCAAGGATTCTATGATTCAGAATGCAAGTCCTTACACCCAAACTCCTCATTTCCCCATGGATCTTGCTTTTACTTCAACTACTGAAAATAAAGGATAGATTCAGCAATGACCCTAACCCAAAAGCCCAGAGGTGCACCCAGCATGAACAGGGGCCACCAAGCTGCAGCAGCACTTGCTGCAATGCTCTGCCTGCATCCCGCTGCCACTGCAGCCTGACCTGGGCCACAGGACAAGGGTTCGCCTTTTGCTCGCAATTAATTCAAGCCATTCTAATTCAAACAAGAATACAAACACGAGGGTGCTGACACATGGCTGCAGTGATGTTACCGAGAGCTGCCTGTAATTGCTGCGCTAAGCGCCAGGGACATGAAGTATTGATTTCCACCCTGAGCTGTATCCAGCTTTAGACAAGAGGCTGCAGCCAAAATAGTTCTTTCAGCAAACTCACCGTTCAGAAAAGACTGTCAGGGCTGAGAGTTTGAGTGTTTAACGCTCACGCTAAGGATTGTAACAATAAACAAGTTCCATGCCTGCCTGCCTACGCACACACCTACCATCCTCTCCTCTCCTTCTTTGCTGCATTCCTTCAGCTGTTTTACATTGGGTAAACCAAGTGCACCTCAGTGTTGTAAAAACAGGGCACTGTGGAGAAAAGCCTTGGTGTGCACAAAGGGACTGAGTTATTACCTCGAGCTGCCTTAAGCTGCACCATAATTATACAAACACACTTCACAAACTGAGTATTAATTACTGAGCATAACACAGAGGTGCACATTTACCTCCTCTCATGTGACCCACGAGATCACCGAGCTCCTTCCCACACTAAGCAAAGGGACCTGACAATTCTACCACGTAATTCTCCACCAGGACCACAGCAGATTCCTGCCACGCATCCATCCCACCAGCACATCCCACATTTGCACTCACAGGTAAGCGGCTTCCCATCCGACTGAAGCCTCCCGCCTTCCACTGAAGGATTTTGTAAATCAAGCAGCTTGACAACCCTCCTGCTTAGGAGACACACAACAGCTATTCAGAGAGATTTGTCTTTGCCCCATCCTTCTGAACAGTGTCTCAAAATCCTTGACAAAAAACATAAGGCTCACTACAGATAACTTGGGCTCGTCTGTACAAACACAGAGTGATGTAGGAGAGCATTTATGGTAGTATAGAAACAATAAGACCAAATGTAGGGAAGAAACCCAAAACACAGTGTATCTAATCAGTGGGTTCTGTGGAAACCAACTACTTTCCCCCCCTTCTCCTCACTCCCCGTTCTCCTCTTTAACGCTCTTCAGATGCAATTTTACACTTAACTGATTGGCTTCTGTTACACCCCAGTGGTACATGGCTGGACACATCAGATTTTAAATAATAGCCTCTTCAACTCATTGGGAAGAAGAAAAAAGTGCATCTACAGCTACAAGGTCATATTCTTCCCTGCTGGAAAGCATCCCCACTCGCAGACATCAGCACTCTGAGCCAAATTTGCCAACTTGGAGTGGGGAGATGGAATGAACCCTCCAGCAACTGCAGCAAGTGCTAAAGATGCTGGTCTTACACCCACCCTAAGACAGGACCGCTCTTTACCACTGGTCACAAGGACCTCACAACTCCAGCATACATGCAATTGTAGTTATTAAGGAGAAACCCACACTTCTATGGCACCATTACCACATACCAACTGTTTTCCAGCAAGAGTAAAGGAACTCCCAAGAGTTTTTCCATCGCTCAACAGAACAGACAACCTCTGAGGAAAACCTTGACCCTGGAGAACCACACACACATCCCTCTTCACCCAGGCACATGCAGAAACAAAGGCACTGGCCTCTGCAAAAACATGTGTCCCTCCACAAGTTCTATGGAGAGGAAACAAAACAAAGCACAAAGCAGACACTGAAATAAGTGTGTGCATGAGCAGCCAAAGGATTTCACCCGCTTTTCTAGCTGCAAGGCTACATTTCCACAGTCACAATGATGCCCTCCACAACACATTCCCAGCTGCATTCCTGATCCAGGAAAGGAAGGCATCATCCTGCTGCCCTTTCAGCAGATTCTTATAACAGAAAAGCATCTCAGCAGCCTGGATGCAGCACACGGAAGGGTGCAGTTCTCATTATACCAACAAGCACTATGCGCATCAGCTCTGAACATACCTGGCCACACACATAACTGCGCTTCCCGCATACCTGCAGTGACCAGGAAGCTCTGCTGGGTCCGGCTCCTGCTGCTCAGCAAACCCACCTGATGACTGATTAACTTTGTTTAAGGATTGGAATTCACACGCCACACCCCTGCTGCCAAGCCAGCTACATACAACAGGCTGATGGAGCAAATCCACACATTAAACCCTCTAAATCCATCTGCATTAATGTCACAACCCCACCACACCGGCGGTAGGCCTGAAGGCAGCAGGGATGCCTACCTACTATTACCTTAAAATCCTACAGTTTAACAGAAATGCAACTCTTAAATAATGCCTATATAACCCAAATAACCATACCAAGAGATGCTTGCAGTAAATAAGTAACAAGGAAGTAACAGCTACCAATGTTTTTATCACCCAGGTGTAAATTCAGTTCAGTTGCTGGGAACTGGGAGGGCTGGCACTGTTTTAGTTCTAACACCAAGGCTGCTCCAGGGTGAACTGTCAGGCAAACCTGTAATTATTCGGTACAACATATACATATATTTGTATTTCCATGCTTCCGAACTAGCAGAGATGGCAGCATTACTTTGATTAGCAGGAAACGGCGAATTTCAGCCAGGCGAGAACCAAACCCCGCTGAAAGCACTGCAGAAGCAGCTCGGACCCGGTTCGTTAACCTTCACTCAAAGCCAAGAGCACAAATCACTCCCCCTGCACCCCATTTTTCACGCTCAGCTTCCGCTGCTCCAGCTCTGAGACCTGGGCATAACTTTTGGGGGTGGGGGTTCAAGGGCAACAGAGAGGTGCGTGCATTGCACAGGGGCTGTGCGAGCCCCACACTGGGTTAAAGCCAAGCTGTGGGTCGGCTCCGTCCAGCCAGCACCGAGGTCTGCTCCCGCGGGGCGGCCGGAGCCCCCGTCCACGGGTCTCGCCTCCGCCCCGGCCGGCGATGGGACGTGCCGGGCGCCGGGGGCAGCCCCAGGCGGGCGGCAGCGGGGAGCGGCGGGGCCGGAGCGCGGCTGTAACATGGCTGCTTCCCGGCTGAATTACGAAACCGGTTATGGGAGCGGGGTACCGGGGAGCCGGCGTGCGGGGCCGCGGCGGGGGCCGAGCACTGGGCTGCGGATGGGGGGGTAAGGAAAGGGGATGGGTGTGTGTCTCCATCTGGGNTTACAAAGGTTCTACTTGTAAAAAACCACTCTTCTCTATTTCTGTGCTTTTTAACAATTTATCCTCTTACCAGGATGAAGGTCAACAGAATCCACAAATAAGACATTATAATTTGTTTCACTACCAAACTAGTACTTTACTGGAGGCACATACTATATCAGACTGTGATAGTAAAAGCTTCATATGTAACTGGGGGGCGGTTCGCGCGCTGGAGCTTTACGAGGCGGAAGAAGCTGCCTGGAATTCGCAGGCTGCTCAAAACCTGAGCGGAATGGATTCACCACCGGCGGATGGAGCCGGGTCTCGACGGGACGCACCGCGCACCCCCAGCACCCCGAAACCCCAAACAGATAATGAAAACCAGCCACGAACGGACGCAGTCTCCCAGCTGTGGCCTCGGAATGACACCCCCCACCCCCTCCCTTTCCCCTCACCTTGCGCGCTGTGGGGGCCGTGCTCCATGGCCGGGTCGCTGCCCAGCTCGGCCAGGCGGCGGCCGGTGGCGGCCAGCTCAGCGCGCAGCGCCGTCACCTCCTGGCCCGCCGCCTGCAGCGCCCCGTCGATGCGCAGCGCCAGCTGCTTGTTGTCGTCCATCATGTGCAGGATTTTGGCCTGGGGGAGGGAGGAAGAGGAGGAGAGAGGTGAGAGAGCGGGAGCGGCGGGG
>NDXB01011248.1:20749-54872 GCA_002631895.1 Agapornis roseicollis
GGGAAAAGTCTGCTTTTGGTTTGTTTTCAATTTTTTTTTTTTTTTTGTCAGAAACTTGAAATCGAAACAAGCAAGTAAGAGAAAGTTAAAAAACAAACAAACTGGCTAACAGAGAAAATATATGTGAACAAACCATCCATTTTGAATAGGGTGCCTTATTGGTTTTTCTTTTAAGTAAGAACTACATGTCTCACCAAGACAATTCTGCAAACACAAAATCACTGTATCAAGATTAGATCATTAATCCCACTTTATAGGTGAGGAATTTCTTATATTCAATAACTTCTTTACAGTCTCTGAAATTCTCTGTATAAGAAGCATAAAGCTAAAACTCATCTATTAGTTATCAATTTCTCTATGAATGAATCCTTTCTCTTTTCCATGTACATTAAAAAAGTTTATTTCTCCAGAATACTTTTCTCACTGGGCATCCCTTGAGACTTAAGAAAACTGGTTACCAAGGTGCCTCCTGTTGAAAAGGAGGTGTCAGTCCATTTGACATGTGTTACTGCTGTTTGCTGAACAGAAAAACACTTCTGAAGTAGGATGCTGTTTCTTGTCACCTGGGATATGTAACTATGATTTGACATCACCGGGAGTTATTTTCTAGCTGTCCTAAGAATAAGAGAAACATGAAAGAATTAATTTAACCTGTTGCTCTCTCTTTGATAGCAAAATTGGGTGCACCGGGGGAGCAGACTCCAGGAAATAGGAAGTTTCTCTTTGTTTTCCCCCTCCTTTTTTGTTGTTGTTCTGGCTTGTAATGAGCAAGTCTCACATTTGGCATTCAAGTTGTCACAGGCACTCCAGGGATGTCAAGGTCACAGAACAGATCTTGTCTCCTCAGTTTTCATGCTTTGTTGGCGCTTTTTGCATATAGAATTTTTCAGGCTGAAACTGCAATGTAAGAAGAAGGGAGGAATATGAAATAACATAGTATATCTCCTACAGTTAGATAACACCTGGGAAATGAGGTGGATAAATATATTCCTTACTACTGGATATAAGTAAAGAATAAACCCTGGGCTATCCAACTGGATAGTCCTATCCAGGTTTTACATGTGCCATACACTGTACTAATTTTACACTAAAAGCTTATTTCACAGAATTTTTAGTATGAGGAAATATGAAGATAGAAAAAGAGTGTAAAGACCAGAGTCAGTGTTGAATCAAGGTATTCAATATGAGCCTGCCCTGCAAAGTCACAAAAAAGCTGCAGCTTTCTTCTCACATTCTTCATTCTTTCATCTCTAATGTAGATCCTTTAACATGTGCGTTTGGAAAATTCTGCCATATGGCACAAGCCTTATTTTCCTCTATGAGGAAAAATCAATCTCACATGATTCTGTATATGAATGAGCTATAAGTTTTGATCTGCTGCTGCTGCTGTAAAATATTTTGACACTACAGAGTTAAATTTCTACAGCATAGACCAAGTCCTTTACAGGTTGATGATACACTTAGCAAGGGTAGACATCTGAGCAGCGCAGTGTTATCTACAGGCATGCACAATATAAAATATTCCCTTCTGGCCTGAATTGCTTTATTCTTAAAGTCTCCATCCTAACACACCAAAATGTCCTGAATAATGAGAGATGAGAAACACAGAAGAGCTGAATTCAATTCCACTACATTGACTGCCTGTTTCAATTATGTACATTTGATTTAAAAATCATCATAATTCATTGAGGCTGAGATTTGAACCATTTCCTTAAAGACAATGGAATAAATGTATCTGAAGAATCAGTTGCTTCAGCCACAGAACAGCTGTGGGAAAAGATTATTACCTTTGTTCCTTTTTATTCAATTCTTTGAGAAGTAGTAGATATGATTTATATTTATTTTACTCCGGATCAGTGAAGCTCTAGTTTATTTTTTTTTAAATGTAGGATTTTGTTGCCTGCCTTCATTCAGCACACTGCAAGTAAAGTTTATTTGACTTGCCATTATATATACCATTTTATGACCATTTATATTCTTTGTAAGAGAAAGCTTTATGCCTTATTCTGACTTATCTTGTTAATTCAACCAGAAATTACAAAAAAAAAAAATAAAAAAAAATAAAATATTTTCTAAAGTACTTTTCACTGTACATTGGGAATGCAGGCTGAATTCCCAGGGCCAAATTAAGAGCCATGAGTTTCAATGGTAAACATACTAACTCCAGTTTGTAGTCTGTATTTTCCTAAATTAAACTTGCATCAACAACTCAGAATTAATGCTTCCTTTTCTTTTACATAATATCATCAAGCAACTGAAGTATGATTTCAACTGCTTGTATGCCATCAATTCGTGAAACTATCAACAAAATGTATCCAAAGGCTGTGCTTTTTCTTCTGTCATATCCAGGTGCAGGGAGTAGGTCATTGCTTTCTCCAGGTCAGTGCAGATTTTCTGTCCTATGTGATATCTACCAAATAAAGACCACAGTTTAAAAAGTTAAGAATCACTTTTCCCTGATGTTGCATGGTAGTGGGATATTCTAAATGCTTCCTCTGATACTTGCCTAGAGTTTTGTTTCAGGACACCTGTCTGCAGTTAAAATTTGTTAATACAACAAGTGGTTTCAAATGGATTCACAAGTTAGCAAGTTTATGCAAGCTTGTTGTTTCCTACGTACATTAGAAAAGTGAAGAAATTAAATCCTTACTACATAGCAAGGACTTTGTGGATCTTGGCTCAATGCAATGAATTTGTATAATACATAACCGAAAGCTTGGAGAACATGTATCTCTCTTCCATGGGAAAGAGAATATGTTCAACCATAGGACCAAAACACTGCTTGGCTGGTACCACTGAATATGCTGGAACATGCTTACAAGTATATTTATTAATTCCATGTACCTGAAACTCTGCAATAGAAGTTGCTGAATTGAGTTTTCTCGAAGTAGGTTTTTCCTTATGTCATATTTTCCTAAAATCTCATGGAGCACTTTCTGACAATGAACTCTCTGTTCACTATTTTAGGTACTTTAAGAATATACATCATAAATTGGTATGTGAATCTAAAACTATTCCATGGATTATAAAATGTCCTCCCTGGAAGGAAATCTATGAGCAGTCAGCTGTTGTCTAATCTCAGGTCATTCCTGTGGATGCATGAGTGGTTGCAGGGAAAAGAGATGACAGACAGATCTGGAGGGGAAGACCCTCCTTCCACATTAGTGGTGGTAATGCCAGAAATCACCAAGTCCTCAGGGCACATTTCAAAAAGCGGAATGTTGACTTCCTCTCTGTAAATGTCCCTTTCATCACATTTCTTCTAGGATAAAAGGATGATTTAATAGAAATAACAAGTGCATTGTTGTTTTAGTAATGACAACATGCAAAAATAATTTTGCAGCAGCAAAATAATTGCATAATCAAGTTCTTATACTTACAGCATTTGCCTGCACACTCAAGTTGTCTAAGAGGATCTCTTCTCAGGGAGCAGCAAATCATTTTTATGAGCATAGCAGTTCTAAACCTCAAAATCGTTCCTTACAAGCCTAAATGAGACATAGCTAATGCTGTCGTTTTCAGTTTCCATGTTCTACTGAGAATTCAACACATAAAATTGCATTGTCAAATATTTTATGGTATCCTAGCACCAGCTTCAGTAAGCAGCGAAAAAAAAAAAAAAATAAAAAGCAGCATGCAAGAAATGTAGATAGTGAATAATTATACCCTCAGTAAAAAGAATTTCTTTCAAGAATTAAAATGAAATGTGGATATATGTATTGTAGCCCATACATTGGCTTTTTTGAGAAGGACAAGAGAAAATAGGTGCTGAAGAGAGACTGAATGACCTAAAATCTTCCTCTCCTTTAGAATTATTACCCTCAAGAAAAACTGGAGGCCTTCCATATACAAAAATAACCCCCACCAAAACCAACCAAATAAAACCAAAAAGTTAAAACAAAAGACTGTAATCTAGCCCAAATTAATGGCAATTTGTATGCCACTGGCAAATCATAGAAAATTTTATTTTTTTAAATTTTCTTCAATATTGTTATCATTATAGTACTTAGAGCTGTAGTCAGTTGGAAACTCTTTTTGCTAGGTGCTGCACAGAAATTGTTTATTGTTGGTCAGGATAAAGACCAAGAGATCAGAAATGGAGAAGGATGAGGTTGTATTGGGTTGTCTTAATTCACAGGAAGAGATAATTTATTGTATTTCAGGTCTGTGCCACTATGAACAAGTGTTCTAAAGATAAATTGCAGTTATCACTTTTTCAAGTTTGTAAATGGGGATCTCAGAATGTTGATGACAGTAAGTTGAGCAGGAGGACTGATCAAGGAGTTAAACATTCTCCTGAGTCCCACATCAGTTTCACCCACATTTACATTTGACTTGCTTTACATGAAGTTGTCTGTCAAAACATATGGTTACATAATATAAGTTATTATTTTTTTACATCACATACCGTGTAATCACCCTTTTTGTACATAGTGCTGAATAATTCAGTGCATTGAAATCCACATCAGATCTACATCATACAAGAAATGCAGCTCACTCACAGGTGTCAGAGACATGGCTTATGGGATCTTCAGCAGCGAGACATTTACAGAGTCATTTGTCTGGTGCAACTCATGGTTCAGGTTCTCTCACTGGCAGCTCAGAATGTGATGCTTCTTAATGTAAAGTTCTCAGGTGAGTTATAAATTATGTGTGCAGTGTTGCAATACAGGTTAAAACCAGTACAATTCAGGCTGGTTTTAGTTGTATCTTAATTTTTCAGTTTGTTTTTCAATATATGTTAAAATGATTAAAACTGTCACATGCAATCAGTTTCTCAAGCAACTCATATTACTGTATGTATATTACTGTAGTTAAATCACAAATGCACTATTTTTAAAGTATGAAAGGCTCTTTATGATTCTTGTAGTTCAGGAAGTTCACACATAGAATCATAGAATCATAGAATAGTTAGGGTTGGAAAGGACCCCCTGACATAAGCAGGGACACCTCACACTAAACCGTGTCATCCAAGGCTTCATCCAATCTGGCCTTGAACACTGCCAGGGATGGAGCACTCACAACCTCCCTGGCCAACCCATTCCAGCATCTCACCACCCTAACAGGAAAGAGTTTCTTCCTTAGATACAATCTAAACCTCCCCTGTTTAAGTTTGAACCCATTACCCCTTGTCCTGTCACTACAGTCCTTATTAAAGAGTCCATCCCCAGCATCCCTATAGGCCCCCTTCAGATAGTAGAAGGCTGCTAGGAGCCTTCTCTTCCCCAGGCTGAACAGCTTCAACTTTCTCAGCCTGTCTTCATACGGGAGATACTCCAGTCCCCTGATCATCCTCGTGGCCCTCTTCTGGACTTGTTCCAACACTTCCATGTCCTTTTGATGTTGAGGAAACCAGAACTGCACACAATACTCCAACTGGGGTCTCACGAGAGCAGAGTAGAAGGGCAGGATCACCTCCTTTGTCCTGCTGGTCATGCTCCTTTTGATTCAGCCCAGGATATGATTGGCTTTCTGGGATGCAAACGCACACTACAGTTGACTCATGTTCATTTTCTCATCGACCACCACCCCCAAGTCCTTCTCGGCAGGGCTGCTCTGAATCTCTTCTCTGCCCAACCTATAGCTGTGCCTAAGACGCTTTCAGGTGGACTGAATAATTTCTAATAAGTATAAAAAAATAGAACACCAACATTAAAGAGAGATGGAAGAATGTGTGTAAGTTTCCACTACATGATTTTTGGGTTCCCTTCTCTCAGAATGCTCAGGCTTATTTCTCAAGTTCATAAATATGAATTTAAGCTTAATTAAATTCTTAAAGATTTTGCACAATGTAACTAGCAATCAGGTTGAGGCATATTTCCTCCCTTCAGGTTGCATAGGCAGATAAGTTTTTCTCACGCAACCTTTCCAGCCTTGCCTTTTACAGCCTCCAGAAGCTGTTCACCTTCAGAAATACAGAAATGCAAGCAAACCATCGAGAAAGTTTGCTTCTTTTTTCTTTTTAATTTTTTTTTCCATTGAGTGCTTGGTGCTTTACTCGTTAAAAGAAACATTGCTTCCAAATTAGAACAAATATAACACTAAAGCTAGGAATGTGGAATTTACTTCTTGATTATGGGAGGTCTTCATGGGAACTTTCTTTATGAATTCCCAAAAACACTGATATTATTAAAGATTTCATTGTAACTTCCCCTGCCCATTTGAAGTGAACTCTTACTTCACTCATAGAATATTTCTACTGAAAGAAAAACAGAGATCAAAAAATAAGAAAGTAGTCTGGAGAAAAGATATGAAAGCAATATAATGGAAAAAACATGGACAGTGTGATGGTCAAGAGGCAGTGTTCATGTGTGTCTCACAACACCTTTACAAAAGGCAGAAAGAACTGAGGGAGATTGAGCACCTGTTTGTGGTGAGCAGCATACACTTGGGCAAAGGGTAGGGGTCAGAGAAGGGGATTGTGATTCATGGAGGTGGGGGATGCGCTTCTCACAGAAGCCACTTTTGTAGCCCACCCAGCTACCAAAACCTTGCCACACAAACCCAGTACAAATAAAGGAAGGAGCAGGAAGCAAGCTCTTACCAAGTTCTCTTTTAAAGTGGATATCTTGTGGCTTGTGTTAACACCTGCTCACTGCTGATCATTTACTCATTGGGGTAAAAGCGGATGATCCTCTCCACTCACTGTGCTTGGAGATAGGCTCAGCTTCATATCAGAGGACCTTGCAGGAATTGAAAGAACATTTTGCAGTGCCACATTCTGTTTATGATCCTTCTCTGGAACTGCTCCTGTAAGTGTGTGAAAGCAGCAGGAAAACTTCTAATGTGTGAATCTTTCAGTTGGTATAACAAACAAGTGAATTCCAGGTTGATGCAACAGTATGGGACCCTGTAGTTTATTCAGAACCAGACTAAAACGGTTTGGCTCCTCAAACTTCACTTGTTGCAGATAATTAGAGAAGCTGGAGAAGGTTTAGTAACTCTAGAAGCAGTGAGAATGGTGCAGAGCTCTATTGCAGGTGCAGAACTGGACCCAAATGTCTACAGGATCAATGCAGGAAGATACTACACCTGCTTTGTTGTCTCAAACTGATGACTCAATAATACAAAAATTGCCTTTTTACTGGGATTATTGGTGTTGCAAGCATGTGACATTTTTCATCATAATACCCCTATGGTCATGGAGATGGGAAAAAATAATAAAACCTTCTCTTGATTTCAATTTTCATTCAATGTCTTTTAACTACATTCACTTTTTTACACTATATTGTAGTTCTACAGCCTTTCAAAGGCCACTTGCTGAGCTAATTCTAAGAGAATGCTTAGAAGTTTCAGCTGGCAAAGTGATGCCTTTTAACTCATATCATTGGCCTTCTGTTTACTCAGTCTATGACTTCTTCCAGTTGGTGTTTAGTGTTTCTAGTTTCATATACATTGGTTGCAATAAAATAAAATGATGCTTTGACAATTTACCTTTTGAACTATCATGGTGTTAACGATGAGCAAATAAATGAATTTATGTCCTTACTGAATTCAGAAATATGACAAAATACGTAATAAATTACGTCACTCTAACTGGTGTTATTTTATGTACCTCTACACTTAAAAGGGGCTGAGAACAATGGAAAATAGAGTGATGACTTATTTACAAGACTAAATAATAGGACTCTGGTGCAAAGAACAAAAGTCAGTAAGTGCTGATCAGTGTCATAAGAACAGACTCTTAGTTTTAATATTTGCATGGATCTTAGAGGAGTATTTTGGATAAAACTTTAATTTCATTCATATATTTTTATAGTTTTGACCTAAGTACAAATAAAACTGCTATAAATGTGAGAAGCCAATCTTAATTCCTTAAAAATTAATATATTAATTTTATAAATGATTAAGGGGAAAGGCAATAGGCAAACAGCGCTGGGTGCATAGGGAGTTTCCGCTCCACCAGAACTCACGCTGTGTCCCAAGGGAGGCCTCTTTTTACCCCCTTTAGCTCTTCTATCAGACCATCTTCTCGACCAATCCGTCTTTGCTAGGTGGTCACTTGTCCTCTTTTCATTGGGCCCTCTGGGTCTTGGGGTCTTGTCTCAGGATAGAATCTTGCACAACAAGGTACACAAAAGCAAGAAGCGGCTAGCTCAGGTTTTTCTCCTTATATGGTTGCTTGCTTTGGTCAAAACTAAGGTGTCTATTGTTTTCTTCTTGTGTCCAGGTTAATGATTACACAGCAGTTTCTAGTTTCTTGCAAAATTTTCCCCTAAGTTAACCACATACAGCAAACTAATGATTTTTCCCTTTTACCATTAATGAAAAAATTATTTTNCACAAGGGATATCCACACACAACACAATGTTCACATTGGTTACACATGTTATCATGAGGATTATTACAATTTTGACATGAGTCAGCCCGATATCCTGTACAATACTGACACGAATCTACTCGACATTCCTTACAAAACCATATACCTGTACTTGTAAATATACATTAGCCCATAAGTTTATGATATGCATCTCAATTAAAGAACAAAAAAATAAACCCAATACAATGTTCTTTGCTCCTTTTTTAAAGTTGTGCAAAAACTTGGGCATTACAGTTTACCAGACAAAATAAACTTTAGAAAATTTTACCAAAATTGAAAGTCCAAGAACTTTCCAAAAACACTTCTGAAACTGGAAATAGTTTTACATTGGAAATTTACAACTTTTGGACTATAAGACAGCTCCCTTTTGTGGAACATAAATATTGAAGCACTCATGACTCACTCAGGACTGGTCAGAAATAGGAAAAAAAGGAAGTTTAAAATTGATTCCTATTTAGGCATCTGACAAACTTCTCAAACTTTTCTACATTCCTTATAGTATATTTCCCTGTTCTGCCAGTTTTGCCTTATGGTGTTGGCTGATATTTGAAGTGGTAATTAATTTCTTTTCCCATTCTCTCTAGCCATTCTTAGTTAACTGTTCCTCTCTTTTGATGTTTATTTTAACTATATGCCCCTGTATGTTTTTTCTGAGTTTCTTATAATTCAGTGGTAGCTATACGTGGATCATATGATTTCATCATATGGACTCTGTCTAAAAGAAAGGAAGATCAAATCCAGAGAAAAAGTCTAATGAGGTCATAAGAGCATTCTCATTTGTCTTTGTTCCAAATCAGTTTAGGTAAACTGTTGTCAGTGATGTCAGTGGGAAATGCACATTTTATTACCTTTTGAAGTTTGATTTATTGGATTATGTAGGTTAAAAAAAAAAGAACTGCTGCTAAGTAGGAGCAGAAATAATACATCTTGTCATATATTTAGCCTTTTAATTCTGTATTAACCCCATGTTAATCCATGTCCATGTGAATAAATGTGTATTTTAACCCAATTCTGCTCTTGTTGAATCTAATGAAGGCTTGCCCATTGCTTCTGGAATTCTTACATAGTGTTACCAGGAATCTTTCCTTTTCTCTGAGCTAGTCTTGTATCAAGAAATGTGGGAGGTGTCCATAAGTTTCCATAGGCTTTGATGCAATTAATTATCAACAGGTAGAGGACTTCAGAAAGAAGTATAAAAATTACCCTTTACATAGTGCATAACTTTGAACTGAAACTGGTTCTTGCAGCTAGTGCAGTGTCTTTCAATTTGACTTTCACAGATGAGCACAAAGCGGAACAGAATCAGTTTGAAGTATTCACAGTGCCTAAAAAGGCTATCAATCAGTAAGTGGACTGCAATGCCTCCTTCCAGCCTTGCAGACTTAAAAGTGCCTTTATGGTTACTGGTAATGCAAGAAATGAACTAAATAGCTCAAAAAGTGTTATGAATAATTTTGTTGATCAGAGTAAGAGCTTGGCATAAGAAGTATGAATGTCTTGTATGTCTTAGTTCCTGGCATTTGATCTTCAAGAGATCAGCTTTACAAAAGTACTTAACAGGCTGATAGTTACAGCTGCCTATGGGACTTCTGCTTTGTGACTGTCCTGAGGCAAATGTTCTTCATGCTTCAGAGCCACGCCATAGTATTGCACATGATCACTTCTGGATAGAGGGAGAACAGAGTCTTTTCACCCAGAAGACTATTTAGCTCATTGCAGAAAATCATTACAATGTAGGCTTTATTGGTAACCTACATTTCTGCCCAGATGTAAAATCCAAGGAAACTACTGGGGACCACTGATTTGTCTCAATAGCTTTTGGGTTGTAGTGAATATAGTTCACACCCAGGCACTTGCAGCCTGCAATGAGTCTGTATGCAGGGAAAAGGAAGCCAAAACTAAACATCTCAGTTTCTCATCATTGTCTTTAAGTACTCATTTCTAATTTGCAAAACATGATGTTGCTTTATATGTTGCTCGCTAGATCCTGTTGAAGAATTAGCTGTTACTGATGGTCTTTAAATAAGGAAAACAGATAATGTTGCTTTCTTTTGTGCCTTTAAACATCAGATCTCATGAATTCATCAAAATTAATGTCATATGAACTTTCTAATAAACCTGCTCAAATGAATGTAGGAGGGAAAAGTGGCACGTGCTTGTGTTGGACAGAGAATGTTATATTTAAAGTAATTCCTTGTAAAAAATCAGTCTTTTTGATAGAAATCAATATTCTGTTGATTACTATGTTTTTGAAGACTACAGTAGAGATTTAGTTGCAAAATCCAACAATATAACACAAACCTTTGAAAGCTGTTTTTTATGCTTCTTTAAAAGGAAAAAGAAAACACTTAACTGAAGCTTCATGATCGTCTTACCTAAAAAAAAGAACTCAGGGTCAGTCCAGAGAAACCCCTCCAAATGAACAGGCTCTGTATTGTTCAGAGGGTCAACAGACTCTATGGCCGTTTTTGTTCCAGGGAAATTGCTTGGACATGATGGTCCAGATGAGTTCAATTCCTCATCTATGACAAAATCCATGTTCATCCTCAGCAAGTCCAATTCTTCACACATGTTTATGCAACCTGTTCTCATGGTTTTTATGAAATCTATGGTCTCTGTCTACCTTCATGGTAGACAGGTATAAAAAAGCTCACCCATTTAAAACATCAGGCTTAAACTCAAAAATGTCTCCAGTCTTCACAGAGTCACAGAACTGCCAGAGCTGGAAAGGACTGCTGATGATCATCTGTCTGACCTCCCTCTTGCTTGATTGTGCCATTAAAAAACAACCCATAAGCCAGTAAATTTAACTGTGTTTCTGGAATTTTAGAATAGGAGATTGTTACAGCAATACAAAGCTCATTGCACAAATATAGCTTATGTTGCAGACAAATGCAAACAAACTGAAAGGCAGAAAAAAAGACTTTCTTTGAAGGATCACTAAACTGTTCAAGTGAACTATGGGTGTTTTGTTTTTTTCCTAAACTTGGTGCTGGTTATACTTCATGTGACAAGTCTTTTCTCACAAAGAGTTGGGTTTCATAAAGTTTCTGCTTCTGACAAGATGTCAGGGAAGCTGGGAGGGAGCAGGACTGTTTGCTCCAGGATCAAACTGTGCGGGAGCCTCAAGTTTCTCCTCTGGAAGAAGGGAGCTAGGAGGCTGCCAACCCGGGAAGATGGCAATTAGTAACAAAGAAAACCAACAAAGAAAGGAGGAAGAGGACAGTTAAAAGCAAGGGGCTTCCTCCTACATCTGTTGTCCCCACCCAGAACCATTTCACAGTCCTGCAGGGGGCTAATGAGGAAATGTGCTTGCATCGGGAACAGCCACTGGGGCGCTGGTTAAGAAGATCTCTACTGGGGCTGTCAGGAAAAAGCAGCGGGACCTAGTAGTGTGGGACTCTGCTTTGAAAGGCACGGAGGCACCCATCTGTCAGCCTGATCCAATTTCGAGGGAGGTCTGTTGCCTACCCGGAGCATGGAACAGGGATGTTGCAGAGAGGCTGCCTGCTCTGGTAAGTCCCATGGACTATTACCCGCTTCTAGTGATCCATGTGGGTGCTAGGGACACAGATAGTAGTAGCCTGGTGGACATAAAGAAGGACTACAGATCTCTGGGAGAGGTGCTTAGGGGCTCTGGAGCCCAAGTTGTTTTATCATCCATTCTCCAGGATACAGGGGAGGACCTTAAAAAATCCAGGAGGGTTGGACAGGTTAATAAATGGTTACAAGAGTGGTGTCATAGTCAAGGGTTTGGGTACCTTGAACATGTGACTGGAGTTTGTAGGTCAGGTCTACTGAGGGATGGTGGACATGCTCTGATAAAGAAGGGGAAGAGTGGGCTTGGTAAGAGGCTTGCCAGACTTGTCAAGGATGCTTTAAACTAGACATGTTGGGGGAAGGGGGCGTTGTTCCATCCCAACATAGGTTGCTACCACCTATGGAAAAATGCTTGGAGCAGCATAGCAACATTCCAGCTGCTCCAGCTAACGAGCTGGCCTCACTTGGAGCTCAGCTCAGGTGTCTCTATATAAATGCCCATAGCATGGGAAACAAGCAAGAAGAATTAGAGATGTGTGCCCACCTGCGGGGGTATGATATAATAGGCATCACAGAAACATGGTGGGATGGCTCCTATGACTGGAGTGTTGGAATGGAAGGTTACAGGCTTTTTAGGAAAGACAGGCCTGGTAGGCAGGGAGGGGGAGTTGCCCTTTATGTTAGGGATAGGCTGGAGACTATGGAACTCTCTCTGGGGACAGGTGAGCAGTTAACAGAGAGTTTGTGGGTCACGGTTAAAGGGAGAACAGTGATGGGAGACATAACTGTGGGGACCTGTTACAGACCGCCTGATCAAGAGGACTCTGTGGATGAAGCTCTCCACAGAGAAAAAGGAAAAGCCTCAAGCTCTCAGGCCCTTGTTCTCATGGGGGACTTCAGCCAGCCAGACATCTGTTGGAGCGACAGCACAGCCCGGCATAAGAGATCCAGGAGGTTCTTCAATTGTGTGGAAGACAACTTCCTTCTGCAAGTAATAGAGGAGCTGACAAGGAGAGGTGCCCTGCTTGACCTCGTGCTCACCAACAGAGAAGGGCTGGTTGGAAATGTGACGCTCCAGGGCAGCCTTGGATAGAGTGATCATGAGATGGTAGAATTCGAAATCCTCAGGACGGTGAGAAGAGCGTGCAGCAAACTCACTGCCCTGGACTGCAAGAGATCAGACTTGACCTCTTCAGGAAACAGCTTAGTAAGGTTCCATGGGATATAGCCCTAGAGGGCAGGAGGGCCCAAGACTGCTGGATGATATTCAAGGATCACCTGCTCCAAGCTCAGGAGTGTTGCATCCCAACTAGAAGAAAGTGCAGCAGGAGAGCCAGGAGGCCTCCATGGATGGATAAGGAGCTGCTGAGAAAAATTCGAAGGAAGAAAGAGGCTTATAAAAGGTGGAAGCAAGGACAGGCAGCCTAGGATGAATACAAGGATGTTGTCTGGGAAGCTAGGGAACACGTAAAGGAAAGGTAAGGCCCAGTTAGAATTAAACTTAGCTAGGGATGGTAAGGATAACAACAAGGGATTCTACAGGTATATTGCAAATAAAAGACGGACCAGGAACAATGTAGGCCCCCTCCGGAAGCTATTGGGTGAACTGGCTACGCAGGATTTGTAGAAGGCTGAGGTTCTGAACGACTTCTTTGCCTCAGTCTTCAACGGGAAAGGCTCTGACTGCACCACCCAAGTCTTGGACGGCAGACACAGGGACTGTGAGAATGAAGACCTTGGGCCCACTGTAAGAGAGGATCTGGTTCGAGACCATCTTAAGAACCTGAATGTGCACAAGTCCATGGGACCTGAAGCAATCCATCCACAGGTGGGTCCTGAAGGAGCTGGCAACTGAAGTTGCTAAGCCACTGGCCATCGTATTTGAAAGATCATGGCAATCAGGTGAAGTTCCCGATGACTGGAAAATGGGAAATAGAACCCCCATTTTCAAGAAGGGGAAAATGGATGACCCAGGGAACTACAGACCAGACAGTCTCACCTCTGTGCGTGGCAAAATCTTGGAGCAGATTCTCCTGGAAGGCATGCTAAGGCACATGAAAACCAACAAGGTGCTTGGTGGAAGCCAGCATGGCTTCACTAGGGGGAAATGCTGCCTGACCAATTTGGTGGCCTCCTAAGATGGGGCTATGGAACTGATGGACAGGGGTAGAGCAGTTGACATCATCTACCTGGAACTGTGCAAAGCATTCAACACTGTCCCACATGACATCCTTGTCTCTAAATTGGAGAGTCATCAATTTGATAGATGGACCACTCGGTGGATAAAGAACTGGTTGGATGGCCACATGCAAAGAGTTGTGGTCAATGGCTCAGTGTCCGGCTGGAGGCCAGTGACTAGTGGTGTCCTTCAGGGATTGGTGTTAGGTCCGGTCTTGATCCAACATCTTTTTTTGCTGACATGGACAGTGGGATTGAGTGCACCCTCAGCAAGTTTGCTGATGACACCAAGCTATGTGGTGTGGTGGATACCCTGGAGGGGAGAAATGCCATGCACAGGGACCTTGACACGCTTGTGAGGTGGGTTGATGACAACCTCATGAAGTTTAACCATGCCAAGTGCAAGGTCCTACACCTGTGGTGGAGCAATCCCAGGCACAGCTACAGGTTGGGCAAAGAGGAGATTGAGAGCAGCCCTGCGGAGAAGGACTTTCGGGTGGTGGTCAATGAGAACATGAACATGAGCCGACTTCAGTGTGCGCTTGCATCCCAGAAAGCCAATCATATCCTTGGCTGCATCAAAAGGAGCGTGACCGGCAGGTCAAAGGAGGTGATCCTGCCCTTCTACTCTGCTCTCATGAGACTTCATTTGGAGTATTGTGTGCAGTTCTGGTGTTCTCAACAGAAAAAGGACACGGAGCTGTTGGAACCAGTCCAGAAGAGGGCCACGAGGATGATCACGGGACTGGAGCATCTCCCGTATGAAGACAGGCTGAGAAAGTTGGGGCTGTTCAGCCTGGGGAGGGGAAGACTGCTTGAAGACCTCCTAGCAGCCTTCCAGTATCTGAAGGGGGCCTATACGGATGCTGGAAAGGGACCATTCATTAAGGACTGTAGTGACAGGACAAGGGGTAACAGGTTCAAACTTAAACAGGGGAGATTTAGATTAGATCTAAGGAAGAAATTCTTTGCTGTTAGGGTGGTGAGAAGCTGGAATGGGTTGTCCAGGGAAGTTGTGAGTGCTCCATCCCTGGCAGTGTTTAAGTCCAGCTTGAATGAAGCATCGGATGACACGGTTTAGTGTGAGGTGTCCCTGCTTATGGCAGGGGGGGTTGGAATTAGGTGATTTTAAGGTCCTTTCCAACCCTAACTATTCTATGATTCTATGATTCTATGACATCATTCTGTTGTATGTGCCTTGTTGGAGTTCTGCTGAACAGTCACTTGAAAATTCCATTTCTCCTTCTGTTGTGAATGTCACAGAAGTTAGTTTTATGCTTACTCATCACTAGCTTTCCTGGTTTTGCCCCGGATTTTCAGAGTGTAAAAAAAAGGAAAAACTTAAAATGAAATAAATGCTTTAAATTATTATGTTACAGTACTAGTAGCTATTAAGTACTTAAAAATACCTCAATAGAAAGCAGATAATATGTGGGATGAGACATTCTTAATGTAGTGCCCTGTTTGATGAACTTACTATGGCCAGTTGAAGAACATTTGAAATCACTGAACGACTCTAGGCAATAAAAAATAAGAAGGGCAAAAAATTGTGTTAATGGGGATTTAACTTCTCTTTCTTTTTCTGCATATTAGTTGGAGACTGATGCTAATGCCAACACAGACCTTATTTCTCAGTAGGAGCTCTTTGTTGCTTTTTACTTCCAGAAAACAGCAAGTTACAGTTGATGTGTGCAGTTTGGACAGAAATATGGCAGCCAAATCATTTGGTATTAACCACAGTAGGAAAAAAAAAAAAAACAAGAACAAAACAACAATCCAACAAGCAAAACCCCAACCAAACAAAACCGAATAAGCGTTTCTTCAAAAATCCTCCCCCCTAAAAAAAGACAAAGTTGATCTCAATGGAGATTTTTAGGATTATTCCAGTAAAATTCTTAATTCTATCATCTTAAGGCACAAATGTCATCACTTTAAGTAGAGCACACCTAGTCCTGAAATGGGTAATAGTATTCTGAAGCTTCAATGTGAAAATTTAAATTAAGCGTGTAATGTTGTTCTGCTAACGCTGCAGCATGATACAACTGAGACTGTTCAGCCCACCAGTGCATCTGAGTAACATTCAGAGGTTGTCTTAATATCAGTCTGTCATTATAAATAAGACTTCGGTCTTTGAATTTTATGAATTTTAGATAGATTCTCAGTTGCCATGAAATTAGCTCTGCTACTGGGCTCAGTGGAAACACAGCACTACAGCTGCCAAGGGTCTAGTCCAAAGTACATTGTAAAAAATAATAACATCAGCTTGATTTCAAACTGTCACTTCAAGCCCTTAAGCCCTGACTCTATTTTTAGTCACTTTTTGTTGGTTACACATGATTGACATGAGGAGTTGAGATGAAAGGAGGAGGAGTGAAAGACTGGTACTATAGAAAAAAATATATAAACCCCCCTGATTTATCTTAATTGTTCCTTTTTTATTGTTATTTCACTGAAGAGTTTAAATAATGATCATTGATGTAGTGCATCAAGTATGTGCTTTAGAACTAGCAGGGGTGTCAGGCAGACAGACAGGATACCAAACATGAGATTACTGGTCAAGCAAACCACCTAGAAATGGTTGCACACTGCTTCTGTCTTAGGCGATATTCACTCCAGGGGAAAAGGACACTCTAGGAAAAAAAGACAGCTTGTAAGACTTTTCAAGACCACTAGACATTCACAGGATTGTGCAAAACGATTAAAATAATTATGATCAATACTTACTTCTATAAACCTCTCAGCATCATATGATAAAGGAGAACCACCATGAAAATAATAATAGCAATAAAAGTTCAGCTGCCAAGCTATTAGGCTGAACCTTTTGTTACCCTAATAGACTACGTTTTGTGTTTAGTTTGTAGTGGTGAAAAAATCTCTAAGTAAATGCTGATGTTTCATCAATGAAAATAACTGAAAATCTTATCACAATATTTATAATTCTTTCCAAATTTAATGTGGAATTAATGCATGTACAGGACTCTGAAGGTACCAAATTGCAATTTTGTCTAGTTGGAAAATGCTATTAGAGGAAAGTGAGTGATTTTCAGTGACCTTAAAGACAAGTATGTCTTTTGTATTCTTAGATACAAGACTACATTTTTTTGCAATAAAATATTAACTTCATCATGTAGTTCCTTTATGTTAAACCTCATTAGCTATAGATATTGGATAACAGCAACAGGTGTCATCAGAGGTGTGAAAGAACATAGACATAAGGAGTGAACATTCTGTGAGTCTGTCTGCAGTTCGTGTGCTATATATAAATCCATTTGACTTTTAATGTTAATGGTAGCAAGGCATACACAGATGAGAATTTAAGTGTACTGAACTAAAGATTTAAGATAAAATATCTTGCTTGACAATGCAATTGTTTACTAAACAGATACAGGTACATAACTTCCCAAAACCTAGAATACAGTTTAGATAAAGAAATACAACTATCATTAACAGAAATTTTCTGAATGAAAATCCACCAAAAACTGTTTAATAAAAAACTCAGCTTCCAGCCAACACAGAGGCATTACAGGAACATTGGAACTAGATGATCTTAAGTTCCTTTCCAACCCTAACTATTCTGTGGTTCTATGATTTTATGGCACATCTCAGAAAATAGTTGAGCATCTCTTTAAAAATATATATAAATAAATAAATGAAATGGAAAAGGAAGAAGGAAAAGAAACAGTCTTACTGCTACCAACCTGCCTCCTTCATGGCAGAGGAGTGCTCTCCAATGGGAGAGGAGTCTGGTCTCATGGCACTGAGACAAAACAGGGATGTGATGCTGTGATAACAAAGGTAGTATCTAATTAGCCCTAACTTTGCATCCAACACCTGTTATATCCTGAAAGAGTAACTGAAGTAATCAATACAAGACTTGTTTTGCTTTAAGATTATTAATTTCCTTTTGTTTGCTAGATCACTAGGAAAGCATATACAACTGTTAAAGTGAATGTGTTTGATTTCCTGACTATTTGAATCCATTGGTGGCTGTACTGAAGTGGCCGATTTCAAGTCTATATGAGGTAGTTATCTTCAATATCTGACCAATGTTCTATGTGCTGTTACTGGCAACTTGTTCTGCGAAAAGGTCATCTGTCATTGCCTACACTTTGGGGTACACAGGCAGTCTCTGTCAGCCTATCAGAGCTTAATGAGCCAAATAGCACTTAAGTTAGTTTGTCTATTTTTACAGACATGAGAGGACATGCTGTTTCTAAATTAGACTCATTTATTTCCTATGAAACACTGATGGACCAAGACCTTTGCTTCATCCTTTGCTGACACTTACATTACCATCTGCACAGCTGAGCAGGTATGAGTGCAGAGAGGAGATCAAGCCAGTCATAAAATAGCAAACTCAGAGGTACCAATTAACTCTTAAAAATTGTGTGCTGCTTTGGGACATTGTCCTCAAACACTGTGGGTCAAACACTTCTAATTTTAAGAGCTATGATACTTTTCAACTCTGGAATACAAAGAGTGGAAATGCAAAAAGGATCAACAATTAATATTAGTTTCTTTAACTCTGTTGCTTAAAATAATTATTTTGTCTCTGAGAAAAGTCCAAAGAAGCCTGAAATGGCAGAGACTGACAGGCTGGTAAAGAAAATAGAGATCAAGACTAAATGAAGCTGTTGGTAAATTTGAAGAACTTTTTGAAAGTGTTTGAGTAGGTAAAATCTAATATAGGGCCAACAAGGAGATAAACCACAATGCCTTTTATACACTACTGAGCTGAAATGTGAACTCCTGAGATGCTTCACAATGACAGAAATTCATAAACTCATAGAGTCATAGAATCATTTGAGTTGGAAGGGACCTTAAAGATCATATGGTTCCAACACCCCTGCCACAGGCAGGAGCACCTCCCACTAGACCAGGCTGCTCAAAGCCTCATCCAACCTGGCCTTGAACATTGCTAGGGATGTGGCATCCACAACTTTTCTGGGCAACCTGCTCCGGTGCCTCATCACTCTTCTATCAGAAAGTCGATAATGTCTCTTTGATCAAAGGACATGGAAGTAAGATAGGAACACAGATTTTGCCAAGATGCCCATGAGAAAATGTGCAGATGAGCAAATCATTAATAATTTCAGAAACAGACAGCTTCAAATGATTTGATAGGCACATCTTGAACCACCATAATATGTAAACTCTGGTTACATAAAACAGATTAGGCTGCCAAGCCACATGAGCTACGGGATGCTTCATAGCAGTGTGACATTTAGGTGAGGCTCAATGCAAAAATCACTTTGATGTTTCTGCTTTATAAGTGGAAAAATTGGATGGTGCATTTATAGGCATTTCTTTCTCTGGTTTTGTAAAGAAGATTGTTTGATGACTCAGCATCTTGAGTTGTCTTGCAGCCAGCAAGATTAGTCTTGCTTCAGAACTCTTCAGTCTCACTGCTGCAGGATTCAGTACTACATAAACCATGGATATAGACTGATCAATAAAAAAGAATAGAGCACTAAGAAGATCATACTACTATTGCAGCAGATTGGGAAAAGAATTAATTTAATGCGGTTTATTTAAGAAAAAAGTTAAAAAAGAAAGGACTTAACCTGACCTTGTGCAGTGTAGGAACTAGCCTACTCAGTGTACACACATTTGCAAACACAATGTCTCCCATTTTGAACTCAGGTATTCACTTACACTATAATGCATGCAAGCAATGTTGTTATAGTACTGAAGAATAATGTGTACAAAACGCTGAGGTTTCCCAAAAAAACTTTGTTCAAAGGACTTGTAATAAAGATGTAATTTCTTCTCTCAAATGATTGTAATATTTGCTAGAGGCACTGAGGTCATGTTTTTATTTCTTTTCTAACCATGCCTGGAGAAGTTTCTGGCCATAGAGGCTATCTGGCATTGAACAGATTGTTTCTACACTGTAAAACTTTCTTAAACTCCAAAAGAAGGCTTCCATATGCAAACTACTTTGTGTGAATAGACTTTTCAGTGTATTTATCCTCAAAAAAGGATAAATTAGGAATTATTTTTAAGACTCCTAGTTGGCATGGAACAAAATGATGCCAGAGAAGACTATGAATATACACAGTTGTGTTTCAGTATATTGGAAGCTTCTGTGGATTATTCTTCTATTTTAGACTTAACTTTATGGCACTGTTGTTTGTGTTAAGATATGGTAGAATAAATGAAGATGATTGAGGAAAAGAAAAGAACAGACTGAAGGCTGAAGAAAACAATTAAATCCTGGAATTCCTAATATATATTTTCTGACGGAAGGTTGTGCTTTCTTTCTTGTGAACTGAGCTCTACTAGCCTCAGAAGAAAGCTGAGATATATGTGAACATTTCAGGCACAGATATCTGAAGACTCATGCATTAATAGCAAGTTTTCCAGAATTATGGAAATGTTAGATACCAAATACTGGAAGCCAGGTGTCTTCTGATAATCACCTTCAAAACATTTCAAGAAATTGCCCAGAGTTACTCTTCAGATTATTGAACTTTTCCTTGATAGCAATAAAATAAATAGAAAACAGAGGGAGAAACCTAACCATAGAACTAAATACTAGCATAACTGTAAAGAAAAATCCAGCCCTAATCCTAACCATAACTGAAAACTGAAACCCTAACCCAAACCCTAAAACCTAGTCTTAAACCACTAAACCTTGCCCTAGATCTTTAACCTAACCCTAGCCCTAAACATGATCTTTACTTTTTCTCTAAACCCTACCTATAAACCTTAAGCCTAAACTGAAGTCTGGCATTAACCCTAAAACCTAGCCCAAGCTCTAAATCTATATCCTTACACTAAGCATGAAAACTCAACCCTAACCCTAACCTGAAGTCCCAACCCTAGCCCACTTCATCTCTCTATGTAAAACTGTCCTGGGTTCAGCAGTTGCAGTCAGTTTTTCTTCTCTTTAGTAGCTGGTGCTTTGACTTAACCTGGGAACAAGACTGATAATACCGATGTTTTTGGTCGTTGCTAAGCAATGTTTGCCCTGACCAAGGACTTTGTGAGCCTCGTGCTCTGCTGGGGAGGAGGGGAGGCCTGGAGGAAGGAGGGTCAGAACCCAAACTGACCAAGGAGGTATTCCGTACTATAGCACGTCATGCCCAGAAGGTAACTGGGAGTTACCCAGAAGGAGAGGGAACTTCACGGTCGGGCTCATTTTTGGCGGGTGGTATCATACCCTCTTCCCTTGTTTTCCTTATCGTTATTATTATTGGTGATAGCAATGGTGATTTGTGTTATACCTTAGTTACTGGATTGTTGTTATCTCAACCTGTGGGAGTTGCATCCCTTCAGTTCTCCTTCACCCATTCCTCCAGGAGCGGGGAGGGAGGAGGGGAGGGCAACAAAGGGGGGAGAGGGGGGCTGAGTGAGTGATCGAGCTGTGTGGCTGTGTTTAAACCATGACAAAAACTTGTTTGTTTACAAAGGAATTTCAGATTTCTTTTTTCACTAGTTCAGTTACAGCAGCTCCTCCTGTTTAATAAAAAAGTGTATTACTTTAAATATTGTAAACTATGCAGGATACCTCAACTTATTGATAATTAATGTTTGCTTCAAAGACCAGATATTCTAATATATTAACTGTGCAACTTCACACAAAGAATGTTGCAGGTGCTGAAAAATGTGCCATATTTAACACTGAATGCATTTTACCAAAGTGTCACGTACAAGGGTACTAAGCAGACTTCATGATTTTCACACAAGTACGTGAGTAGTTTTACAGAAGAGATAACGTTAGATAATGTAATTTTATTTAAAAAGCTTGAATATATATACATTTTTTAAGTGGGTGCAACATCCTAACCTAAAAACTAGTTTTCAGTCTCAGAGCAATAAAGCTGCTTGCTGAGAAAAAGTAATTGCTAATTGCTGTCAATCCTGTCAACTATGTGTGTAACTTAATTCACTACAAGACTTTTATTACAGTTTCAGGGAATACAGAAATTTTAAATTAAGTGTTTTCTGTGGAATGCTCTTAGTGGGTACCATGGAAAAATATGATTAGCCCTATTGCATCAAAGTTTTGAAACTTGAGCTGACTAACAGAGCTAACTTCCTTTAAGATGTGACTATACTCCACATAATGGTTAGGAAAACCTTGTAAGAAACTTTCAGCGTTGTTCTCACATTTTCTAGGCTAAACACAATCTAAGGATACAATGTAGATGTTGGAGATTATTAGATAGATTCTTTGATCATTAGTGAACATCACCCTAGACGATTTCATTAGCAAATCCTTTAGTATTTTCATGGTGTTAAACTTAATGGATAAAATGATTGCAAGAAAAGAATCATGATTTCTAGTAAAACAATAAGGGGACATATGGCAGAATACTCAATTAGTTTAGTCCCAAAATTGCCCTTCAAATTTGCTCAAATGTTATAGCTAATTGACAGATACACCTGAAAAATCTTGCTGAATAAAACATTACTTTGCTCCTGTATGCACATAAAGCACAAATTCTTAATATCTGAACTCTCGCTACCTATGTTCTGAGTAAATACTTTCTTAGTTGAAATGATCATTCATGAAATTTGTTTAACTGTTGACAGGACAAGGGAAAGGTAAGTCAATTAGATTTTTTTATTCTGTCTCTGTCTATTCTCATGTTCCTGTGCAATAAGTGTGAAATTGTTTCTACCTTTGGGTGTCTTGATCGGAAGGAGTAATAGCACAATAATCTAACAATACTTACCTCACAATGTTTGCAGCTCTCCAGCTGTGTGCAAAATCCTTGATGAGTGAGTCTTGAGATGGTGCAAAACAACCAGTGCACACTGAACTACGAAATTTGTTTTTGTGGTCAAGCTATTTATAATATCATTGTCTAAACAAAAAAATTATTATCACAGAATAAAGTATGAAACCAGTTACGTTACTGGTGTTTTAGTAGCACAAGAGTTTTTAATGCATGTTAACAATATTTTGGATTGTTTTCTAACCTGTTCTTTTAATAAAATAATAAAGTGCATTTCCTTGACAGAAGTGATGTCTATAATTTTACTTCTTATTTGTTCTGTAACTCAATGATAAAGTTACATTTACAACTGAATAGCTTCTGCTGTAACCTAGGATTACTGAAATGGGAATGAGGTTTTGTACACTGAAGGATATTTAAAAAGGAGAAAAAGAATAAAATCCACAAGATACAGGAGAACAAATCCATGAACAGAAAAATGTACTAAGAATGCCTGAAGCCTGGGCAAAACCCCAGAAAATGGAAATGATGGAAGGGGATGGAAAAGTATCTTGGAAGGGACCTCTGGCAGAAAATCAGTGGTCTACAAGTGAGATACAATCTGTAAGCACAGCAATTTTTTTATCTTTCAGCTATTGATCTTCCACTGTCACACTACATGTGGTAGCAGTGATAATGTTAGTGTGCATCCTTTCAGAGAACTGACAGCTTCCTTTCTTGCATGGTTATTCAGCCTTTCACACCATCAGACAATGGCATTGCAAATAGATTAAAACTAGCATGAATTAAAGGTGTAATCAGGATACTCATAACCTCAAAGCTTGCAAGCCTTGCATAACCAACAAACAGAGATAGAACATTTCTCATCCCCCCCCTTTTTTTTCTTTTTTTCAGTAGAAAACTCCATTTGCATTGTTTGTATTTGAATCTTGGCTTTTGCTTAATACAGGGGCATGCCAAATCTTGCACTGAGTGCTGGATTACTGTGTGTTCTCAGTGGAGCAGATGGGCGTATATTCATCTGCACAAATTTAATTTAGACTAATAGGCAAACAAAAAGGATGCACATGGTCTAAAACGAAGGTTCTGGAAAATAATTTTTAAGACCAAGAAATATTTCCTCTTTCTAGATTATGATGTAGTGGAGGCAATAGAAATAAAAATTAAAAAAAAAAGAAAAAGAAAAAAAAATCAAAAGCCAGAACACTTTTTAAAAAATACATGGCCTAGCAGGAAAAGGAAAAGGTTTGTAATTCTTTGTTTGATACATGAAAATACTTTGAAAGAGGAAATTGCTAAGAAGTTTGGCCACACTTAAGAGTGACAATTCATAGTAGGGAAATGGAAATAGAGAAATGCAAGCAATGACCTTAAAATATAATTTTAAATAATATACTGCACGACTGAACATTGATATGTTTCATACATATGCCATAAAACTAGAAGTCTTCTATGCATGTTCGAAAATATTTTGATCATATTTTTACACCTTCCTTTTGTTTTGCAGTCTTTAAATGATCTTTAACCAGATGAAGAAATCTAATATTCAGGGATATTAGCCTGAATATAAGAAGGATAATTATAAAAAGGATAATTATAAGGAGGATAATTACAAGTATTAAGAAGTTTCATGTTTTCCATTTCAGGCTTTTTGGGACTCCTATAACATTGAGGATTATGTAGGAGTTTAGACAACTCTCAGGGGAAAATAACATCCTAGAGCTGCAAATTCCTTAATCATTGCTGTTTTGGTTTTTCTTTTCTTTAGATGAATAAACCATGCATCACTAAACTACTCTAAGTTAAGTCAAAATTAGACAATGCAGCCTAAAACTGTGTAATTAGTCTGTTATGTGCAGGATTATATTGCATTTGAATATAGAACTCTGTATTTTGTTGAATTTGTGTTGAGAATATTTTGATTCACATTATTGGCCATTGCTGACTGGTGCCAAGAACAAGAAACTGTCATCAAAGACCTGGACTGTACTGGTAGCATGCAGCAACCATGTAGGCTAAGCGCTTATTAACATGGACATCCTCACTTTTGTTAGCACTGTTTCATCCCTTTCAATAAACATGAGAAGTAATTTGAAGTTGTTTCCTCAAAGGAACAAGCATCATCCTGAAATGAATAAATATTGAAATTATTCATCTCACTCACTGGTGACTATTATGTTAAGAAAGCCATTAAGTGAAATGTTCAATTTATAATAGGAATATTAATTTAGAGGGAATAAATTTCACAGAAATTTGCCTAGAAATAACATTTTCTGTAACAGCAAACAACTATTTTCAGTAATCAGTCTTTAAGAACTCCTCCAGTTCCTCCAGGTCTTTTCTCCAGTTCTGGAGAAGAATGATATCTACCAAGTGCTCATCTGTGAGTCAAGTCACTGGTAATGTCAAGGTTAACAGGACCAATGCTGGCAAGAATTACAGTTCCTGTTAAATTCCCTTCCATCTCCTTCCTTCGGTTGCATTCTCTCCTCCTGTTCCTTCCCATCCCATCTCCTCCTATTCCATCCCTCCCTCTCTTCTCCCCTCCTTTCCTTCCAAATCTTGCACTTTCTAAGCACTTTGCTGTATATCCAAGAGTATATTGTGTACTGTAGGGTTCTTGGGGCAATGGCAGTCTCACATTCCTTTGAAATTGAACATTATATCCTTACAGCACTAGCAAGAAAAGAAAAGAAAATCTTTGCTTCTAGGTACTGGTGGGTTTTATTGGATCAAATGTCTGTTAAGAGAGAAAAATCACAATGAAAATAAAATCTTTATTTGTAAAAAATAGTTCCTAAAGTCTTTTGCACTTTTCATATTTCATTCTCAATATTTTCTTTCCTATTTCTGTCTTCCCATATCTGTATTAACACTTAGTCATATGCAGACTTTTAGTTTGATTTCAATGTAAAATTTCATTAAATAATTAGGGGAGCTGAGCTCCTGTTATCAAATAGCTGAACAATTGTTTTTTTTTTTTTTGGAGGACTCTCTCAGAATAGCAGTATAAGATAAAATCCACTTCAGAGTATTCACCAGTGTTTCTTTAGTTCATTGTTTTCTTGTTGTCTTGAAAACAGAGTCGGACCAATAATCTACAAGTGTGACAGATCAAATCTGGGGAGACCAAATTAACAAATCTTCTTTCCCACAGGCTTCACAGGACTAGGTGCTTGCCAGCTTGGGCAGAATTAAGTCTTCAGATGTCTTCTGTCTTTTTTCTAATATTGACTTAGATATTGATCCTTAACAGGGAACAGAGCTACGCCTTGCCCAAGGTGATCTGTATCTCAGAGACAAAAACCATAAAGCTTTATATATTTCTCCCCAAGTGCTAGTTGTTCACTCTTAGAAACAAGAAAGTCTTCAGGATCAATGGAATCAGTGGCAACCTGAGCTGTTCTATGCACACTGTTCTTCTGCAAAAGGAATGCAAGTGCTATGTTAAAGCCCCTAGGCTTTTGCTCATACCATGAATAAAATCACAATAAAAATTAATTGTAGTAAGGAAAGAAATAAAATACTGAATGACATGGTTCAATTCTTATGGTCTGGATTTTATTTCTTTTCCTGACAGTATATTTACACTACCTAAACTGTGTTTTGCATTTCTTTAGGTGGTGATATTTATAAGGTTGCTCACAGAAAAAATAAAATAAAATAAAATAAAATAAAATAAAATAAAATAAAATAAAATAAAATAAAATAAAATAAGTTTGTTGTTCAAAATTTAGCTGTAGATTACAGTGCTTTCACATGGTGATTTATTTGTCTTATTTTAACAGCAGTATTATAAATTGCCTTGCTAGAAGCAGTGTCACATATGATCAGGTGTCTCTACAAAGGCAGATTCTGTATTGGTTCCTGTGAGACTTTTTATGATTCATGTTTTGAGATTTTTTGGATAAATATTTCACAAGGCTGTCACAACTATTATCTACTAACAGAATATGAACCAACAGGTGTATAATAACTCACTAAGGTATGCATCTGATTGCAAAGCAAAACTTTCCACCTTTAAGACAAATCTCAGCAAATGTCACACATGCAAAATAATTACAGCAGGTGGCAAATTGCTACAGCATCACCACACTGGGTGCAGTGGACATGAATGGAGCCCACTGCGTTTTCCCTGAAGTTCACATTTATGGAATCACCCAAGATGTTTGTATTAAAAATCAGTGCTGTCGAAATTGTATCTAAAACTCTTTGTATGAGTTGCCTAACAGTTAATAATGTTATTTCTAATACTTCAGTTACTGTGCATACTGTGCCCCAAGGGGCAGAAAGGCCCCTCCTGTGCCCCCAAATAGACTCCCTGAATAACAGATCCTCAGAAGGTTCCTGCAACATTTTAACCTTATGAGAGAACAGTTGCCACAGTGAGAAAGCCTTTAGGAGTCTGTTACCAGATCCTGATGATGATGATCACAAAGGTATTTTTTTCTTTTTTTGTAATCCAAAAGGTTCAACCTCCTTTATAAATATCTGAGCTAAAAAAGGACATTTCCCTCAATGTCTCTCCTGGGTGGTCCTATGTGCTATCCATTGTGACTAGGCAAGTAGAGCAAGAAGGTATACCAAGAGCAACAGCAGCTGAACCTAGAGTAACACAGCCCACTTCTCTGACACAGGGCACTAAGAGCTCAGACTTGTAGCTGGAAGACCAGACATGAACAGCACTTTAGAAAGGAAGTGTTGCTTTGCAACAGTTCAGCGACAGTGAGACCTGAAAAATCTCTAATGAGGAAGCCCTCTGTGGAGCTGATAGCTGCAGTATGTTTTGGAAAGATAATCCCTTGTGATAGTGCTAGCTAAAATCAGGGCCATCAGCTTCATTTCTATCTTCCAAACACACTGAATGCAGTTCACAAGTAAGTTTTTGGTAAGCTGGTGGTGCTGCAATCAAAGACATTTTTCCTAACATGGTCTTAAAAACTTTACCTTATAGATACATATCTCTTCCCTTCCTTCCCTTTCCTCTCACCTCCTGCATACCCTCAGCACATATGAAATACATTAGTCATTGTCAGAAAAAATCTGTCACCCAAGCTCAAGAGTAAAGCTCTTTTACATGGCAGGATCAGTAACCTTGACCTCTAAAATGTAACATAGCCTGCGTGTTGTAGATCTTTTCCACTTATTGATAACAAAATGCTGTTTTTCTGGGCATGCCAAGAGCAAAATTTCATTTGCAAACACAGGTGTCATCATTGTCAGTAAAAGCTTTGCCATTGTAGCTGTGGTCAGAATTTAACTCTTCAAGAAGATGGATTCACTAACCCATTACTTAAGAAGCTTAAAAAAATAAAAAAATCCTTTTGCTTTCCATAAGAAAACAGAGATTTTTAATTAGCTGTCATTAGTAGACAAAAAAATGGGATTGTATTCTTCATTTAAGCTCTCTATAAATACGTTGTCCTCTCTGACATTGCATTCAGTGAAAAAGCAGAATAGATTTTTCAAGCTGATTTTAATTCACATTAGGGTGACACAGCAGGAACTCACCTCTAGTTTGCAGTGAAGTCCCCCTCTCCTACCTCTAGGCTGTTAGCAACTCACCTCTATCATTTGCATGCATTTTGAGACAAAAAAGTGCTTGCTTAATGATGTATGTAAGTGCATGCATGAAAGAATAGATAAAAACTATATTACGTTAGTAAGACTTAAAGCCTTGGAAAGAGTCAAAACACGTTGAGTGTTGGAGGCTATGAATGTGATCACAGCATGGTACCAGCTTTGTGCAATGAACACAGAGCACATACAATGCATCTTTAGAAGTACAAGTCAATGCATGTAGGGTAATTTTCCCATTTGCATTACACCTAATGTAGCTGTAAAACCTGATTAAATTGTATAGACGGAGCCCAAAGGGATTTTGGGTTTTATTTATTTTTCCTTTTTTATCAGGAAGCTCATTGCTGCTGATATGAGCTTGATCAAGGTTTCAGCTGATGTATGATTGCCGTACTGCTGCACTCTACATTTTAAGATTTGACCTGTGATCTCTATATTGTACTTAGAGGTGTTTCATTTGTGTTCTTTTCTCATGGTATTTGATCTTGCAAGTGATTAAACTGAAGAACTGGAGAAACAGTTAATTGGAGGACAGTATTAGTATGTCCTTCTGCTGATTCTCATGATAAAATATCAGGATGCTAGCAAAGAGGACATTTTAAAAGTGTATTCTGAGTAAATAACCAAGTAACAAAAAGATCGTGTTCTGGTGGCATTAGAGCTTTAGGAGTTGTGGTGGTTTAGACCCAGCCAGTAACAAAGTACCTATCAGTTGCTCACTCACTTCTCTTCCTTTCCCCTCCCTTGAAGGTATGGGGACACTAATCGAAAGCAACACAGCAGGTTGGGATAAGAACAGTCCAATAACTAAAGTACAGTTTACTACTACTTATAATATGTTAATATCTAGAATTTAATTTATAGCAATATTCAAAGAAGTGCATCCAAATTTGCATGTCCTGTAGCTATGGTGGTTGGGAAAACCAGTCCATGTTAAACTTCATGCAGGGAATTCACTGTTGTCTTTCAGTCATTGACTCCTGTCCTGATCAGTGGGAAGTTTTCCTTTATAGGAGAACTTCTGCACAAAACTAGTTGTATCACTGGCTTTTCTGAATTGTCTGGTTTTAAAAGTCCTCTTCTGTGTTGGAACAAACCATCTGTGCATTCTTTTTCCAGGCAGCTTGTAACTGTGGAAAAAATTTTAAGTACTGGCTAACAGCATGATCTAAATCCTTCTCTTGACATGCTTCTAATCCAATTGTGAGAGCAAAAAAAACGGAAGGTATAGTGCTGCACAATAAAATGGCACTTTGAAAATGGAACCAGAGCTAATATCTGTCTGTTTTCATATTATTTTGAAGTTAACATTGCTTCATCTTATTATTTTGAAGTTAACAGTATAAAATTAACACTCAGTAGGGCTGTGCTGTCTCTCAGGGAGAGCTTCCATGCACTTAATAGAATCCAGAAGAAATTTATCATTTCTACAGGTATGAGCCACAGAACAAGTGATAACATGAATTATCACTATATTGTGATTTACAGCTCCATTAATTTCCATTTTACAGTTATCTGAATGTGAGGAAAAATACTTAGGGGGAAAGACAACAGAAAATGAAAGAGTATGCTAGTATTGTAGAATACATCCATTGATTTTTAAGTAAAGGTTCCATTAAAATGCAGTGATAATCTAGGATTAAGTGGAATTACACTTTTAGAGAAGCTGTATTTTAGACTATCAACCTCACACTGATGTTCAGATGACAGTTAGCTACTGAATATATTGTGTTGCCACAGGCATGTGAAGAACTTATGTATGTCTTTTGAAGTACCCTTTACCGTACATTACAGGTATTTTCACCATACACCTTGTCTGAGAAGCTTTTATATTAGCTAACTGCCAAATAATGAAGGTTTCTGCTGAGATATGTTACATTAATTTTATATTGTTCTTTACACATGATACTGTGGATAGACTAATCTTAAATGCATGAAGGTGAGTAGTCTGAAATTTTAGTGAGCAGGTCTATTGAAGGAAAAATACTGAGAGTTCTATTAAATTTATCATCTATCTATCATTATCTATCTATCTATCACAAATATTAATTACCCCTTCATTTTGCTACAAGGACAGCTTTCTTCATCCCTACCTTCTTCTTGTTTTCATTATGAGAAGTAATATAATGTTTTCTAGGTCATCGGAAACGTTAAAGCAGATCACCTGTTCCCTGTAATACTCAGATTAGGTTCATATCAGTCTCCCTGTCGTTACCAGGAAAAGTTGCATCTTTGCCATAAAGTGACAGTAAGGTTAAGCAAATTGCCATCTGTCTCTGGGTTGCTTGTTTGCTTAGAAATACAACTTGTGGACCGTGGTTTGACAGGAAAACTCCTTAGATTTAAAATAAAGGAGATGCAATATTAGTTCACAGGTGTCAGCTAAGCTCTAAAGGCAAAGTCTCCTTGTTAAAGGCAGTGCACCATAAATCTGAAAATGAATCAAGAAACTATCAAAAGCCTATTATAAGCAGGAAAAATTATAAAGATGAATAAGTACATAAAGATAGTTATAAGAGTGAGTGACCTCTTATATTCTGGTCTTGGCACTTCATCTCTGGAGAACAGTCTAAGCAAGTCTGAAAAGAGGCCTTGCTCTGCTCAGGAAAAGTCCAATGTATCTCATGCACAGAAAGGCAGCCCAGGAGAAAGCAAGAAAATAACCTGCTTTTCTGATAAAAGCAAACACCTACACTAGGTGCATTACTGACTAGAGACAGAGACCTACCCACATTGATTCACGAACAAGAAGGGAAAGGGAGAAAAAACAACACCTCAGTTATAGTATAAAAAGGTCCCAATAAATAAGAACTGGGAAATGAGAATCATAGTGTTATCCTAGTCTTCAAAAGTTTTGAGGTTTAAATATCCTTTGGTTTTATTTTTTTTTTTTTTCTTCAAAAAATAAAGTCCAGAAAGAGAAAAACATTTCTTATGAATTTTGAGTTTAATGTTATTTTCTAAGTATTCATTTCTGGATTTGGGTTTCTTTTTAAGCATTAAATTGGGGCATTTTAAATAAAAAATAACATAGTAGACTTCGTTTTAAAAGTTCTGAAAAAAATAACCAGAGATTGAGTGGTGTCTTATGGGGCTGAACAAAAAGAAATTGACCAAAATATCATATTTAGAAAAATACTGTTTCTGGATGAGGACCTCTTCAGCTGGGTATTTGCCACTTCTCTATATTCATTCTCAGAGCAGGGCTGCACACTAATTAAATTCAGCAGTTCATAAATACCCTAAAAGTTTCTTTTCATTAATGCATGAAAATCTTAAGGGTAAGACACGCTGCTCTTTGGTGAATGCGTACACATATAAATGAACACATCATCTATCAAAGGAAAGACCTGTGGAAATAGGAGATGTACAGGCAGTCAGCACTGGTGCAGAGATCATACCACATTTTTTTCTTCTTACTTCGGTGAAGAAGGATGCATACTTTTGTCTGATTCTCACTGACAGGGACAGAGTTATTCAGAAGTTCTTAGTGAGTGAAAATCACAGCAGTTTGCTCCCATCTCAGGATTTCAGGGTTCTGAAAATTTGCCTAAATGTTTGTCTTAACAGGTGACAGGTCTAATTTTCTGACTAGATTTTAAATCTAAATTGTATCTTTCAATATGTGTAACAGACCAGCTGAAGGTTGTACCTGTCCAAATGTTGCTGAAGCTTTTTCCTCTGCAGGTCCTCATGGGCTAGGGTGCTCCCCCAAGGCTGTCAGAGATGCCACTTTTGGAAGGAGGTGCACACAGCAACATGAAGGTTTCTGTGCACTGTTTGTCTAGCCATAAAAAGGTCAACTCTTTTCACCCAAAAGTCCCAGAAAAAATTTTAATGGTAGTTTTGCTCTGATTGCTAGCACATCCAGCTGATTAAAAAATGGCTATATGAAAGCTAAAAGATAGTGATATGTGAAAGCTTGAAAACTGAGCATGTGAGTGCAAATAACAGAGCAGTCAGAAACAAATTACATAATAAAGGATAGCATAGGTTAAGGGCAAAAATAACAGTTGCTGCAGCAAAACTTGATGGGAGCCATGCCCTGTGCACAGTGCTTGTGAGGATCAGCCGTTGGTGAAGAGGGGAGATGGGATTCAGCAGCTGCAGCTTCTTCCCATGCTTTCATCACCATTTGCTTCATAACTGACAAGTCTTACTTAGCTTTTATGTCCTTCTGCTCCATGGTCCCACATATGGAGTCATTTTTCCCACATGTGTTGTCTACATCAACCTCTTATGATTCACATGCTCATACAGTTTCTAGATGGAATCAGACTAAGAACAGAATTTGTTAATGTACAGTTTATACGGTACTACTAATGAAGAATATGCAGTTCCCAAGGACATTTTTTCTTTTTTCTTGGAAAGCTGATTTTCATCAGGTTTGGGGTCTGTTTTCTTTTTTTCTTGTAAAGTATTTTTTGATGCTTAGAAAAACAAAAGAACCAAAATCAAAAACTACTTCTATGAGTTGAGATGATGCTACCTATGGGGTTGCTTTCTTGTAATTTTAACATTTTAGGAAAAAAAAAAAAGAAAAAGGTTTATTTTTTAGCTTATGTTGTGGCAACTCACTGCAAGGCTCTAGTCACACAGCAACGGGGAGTACAGCAGAAATGTTTTGGCACGGGAGTTACAGACAATGCTGAGACGATCAATGTGATCAAGTGAATGCCATCTTATTAGACAAAGTGTCAACCTTATATAGAGATTATTATCACAGCTACATGGATTTGGCAAGTGTTGATTGGGCACCTTAACATTTAACAATGCTAGGATTGGATAACACTGTTCTGGGAACTCCAGCCCCAGAACTTCTCAGCTCCCCCTCTCCTCCGCCTACCTCTGAGTTCTTACAGATGGTGTTTCTTTTACTCACTAATCCATGGCCTTCAGTTTATCTCAACTCTGTTTCTGTTCTCAGGCAGGCTGCCTTACACCAAGGCCTCTGGATNCCCTCTCCTCCGCCTACCTCTGAGTTCTTACAGATGGTGTTTCTTTTACTCACTAATCCATGGCCTTCAGTTTATCTCAACTCTGTTTCTGTTCTCAGGCAGGCTGCCTTACACCAAGGCCTCTGGATTGCTCACAAAATGTCCGTTGTCAGACAGTCTGTCCACAAATCCCCATTTTTGTTTTTGAGCAATCCAGATGGATGTCAAATTCTTCTTAACCATTGTTATTAGACATCGTAAGGTACAATCTGCTATGAATACAAAGAAAACTAGAGCACACAACATAGTCAGACCATGTACAATCAAATCCTTAAGCCATACAGAAATTCCCCATCCTTTAAGGAGTTTCGTTAACCAATCCAGCCCACCATTTTCTGTCAATGTTTGACCCCCTCTTTTAGTACAAGGCATCTACCCTTTTCATACTGTGGTCTGCACCTGCTTACAATAGCCTACTGTATTATACATGGATGCATATACAATAGCTAGCTGTATCAGTGGATACTTAATCAATAACTTGCAGTATTTAAGATTGGATACACGTACAATGAAACACATAGCAACTAGTTACAATTGGTTAAACTAAGCATATGAGAACCTGCCCTTGAAAGTTTGCTAACATTTCACTATTGTGTCTTAGCATATTCCAGTTTCTTCTCATCTTGCTTGCATTGTTACTTTTGCTTTTTTACTCACGGCCTTCTTCATCCTCAGCTCATGTTGAGCTCCACATAGGTACTTGCTAACTTGGGAACATAGCTGTTCTTTTGGTAAAAATCCACTCACACCTCCCCTTTTTTGATTTACTACAAAGGCTTTTTTTTTTGTTTGGGGTTTTTTTTTTTTTTTTTTTTTTTTTT
>NDXB01011250.1:0-18428 GCA_002631895.1 Agapornis roseicollis
CAGAAGGAAGTTGTCTTCCACACAATTGAGGAACCTCCTGGATTGCTTGTGCCAGGCCATACCGTCCCTCCAAAAGATGTTTGGGTGGTTGAAGTCCCCCATGAGAACAAGGGCCTGCGAGCTTGAGGATTTTCCTATTTCTCTGAGGTGCGCTTCATCCACAGAGTCCTCTTGATCAGGCGGTCTGTAACAGATCCCCACAGTAATGTCTCCCATCACTGTTCTCCCTTTAACCTTGACCAATAAACTGTTAACTGCTCATTTGTCTCCACAGAGAGTTCCATAGTCTCCAGCCTACCCTTAACATAAAGGCCAACTCCCCCTCCCCACCTACCAGGCCTGTCTTTCCTAAAAAGCCTGTAACCTTCCATTCCAACACTCCAATCATAGGAGCCATCCCACCATGTTTCCGTGATGCCTATTATATCATACCCCCGCAGATGGGCATGCATTTCTAATTCCTCTTGTTTGTTCCCTATGCTACGGGCGTTTGTATAGAGACACCTGAGCCAAGCTCCAAATGACACCGGCTTGTTGGCTGGAGCAGCTGGAATGTCACTACGTTGCTCTGAACATTTATTATAAGTGGTGGGAACCGACTGGGCGTGTTGGGACAGAACGATGCCTCCCTCCCCCAACACATCTAGCTTAAAGCATCCTTGACATGTCTGGCAAGCCTCCTACCAAACCCACTCTTCCCCTTATTTATCAGAGCAGGTCCTCCCACCCCCAGTAGACCTGACCTACAAACTCTGGTCCCATGTTCAAGGTTCCCAAACCCTTGACTATGACACCACTCTTGTAACCATTTATTAACCTGTCCAATCCTCCTAGCTTTTTTAAGGTCCTCCCCCTGTATCCTGGAGAATGGATGAAAAAACAACCTGAGCTCCAGAGCCCCTAACAACCTCTTCCAGGGCTCTGTAGTCCTTCTTTACATTCCCCGGGCTACTACTATCTATATCCCTAGCACCCACATGTATCACTAGAAGTGGGTAATAGTCCATGGGACTTACCAGAGCAGGCAGCCTCTCTGCAACATCCCTGATCCGTGCTCTGGTAGGCAACACACCTCCCTTGAGACAGAGTCAGGCCGACAGATGGGTGCCTCCGTCCCATGGACAGCTGCCCGGATCACAGTTTTATTTCGGACAAGGCTTTCCAGCATAATATCTCCTTTTTTTCTATTTTGATCTTTAAATAATGAGAGGCCTAAACAGTTACCAGAATATATAGTTATAAAGGAAACTGCTTTAATGGGATTTTTCAGGTCTTCTTGTTCAATTAATTTGTACCACAAGTTGGATTCCTGCATCTCTTTCACCACAATTACAAACAAACAAACAAAAAAAACAAACAACCACCAACAACAACCACCACCATTGTAAACATTTAGGATTGGTTCGTTTGCTTTTAACAGACATTTAGATACTGGAGTTGCAAACTACTTATTTGAATGGAGAAATTACAACTCAGGTTTTGTTTGCTAAAAACCAAAAATTTTACAGCTTTGGATTACATTTCTTGATTGGATGGCCTATGTCATTAAGAGTGTGAAACAAATCATTAAAGACAAAATGAGCATTTTGAAATTTGTCTTGCATTGGTTAGTTGCTAAGCAGGCATAATATATGCAAACATATCATATATGCTACTCCTTCATTCAGTGCCATCATCTGGAGTAGTACCATCACCTAATTTCCCAAACATGCTAAGTTTTATCATTATGCCTACTAATACTGCACACAGTATTCAGCTGATATAAAGTCATATTTCTGTTGCAGCTTTACATCCATGGACATCTAACCAAGTGTGTTTCACATTCATTTGAATATTTCACATGTGCTTTAAATTATTTACTTTCCATTTCAAGAAGTCACTCTGTTGGCTTCTGGGATTAAGTACAAGGATCACAATCAAGTCGGATGGCTACAGCTACACATCCGCATGTAGGCTCAGGATTTATACAGGGCTTAAAAAGAATAAAAAATTAATCTATGTACATAATAAATAATATTTACAATTATATTAATCATGTTGCATAAAACTACTATAGAGAAGTATTCTATTGTGAAAGAATGATTCATTGAACAAAACCCTGTCTGGCCTACGCCTATGAAGACTTCCTCTACATATGCCTAAATTATGAAAGTAATATGGAAGTACACATGAAATGGTTACCAACTTTTCATTTAAATTATTCAAATTGATGATCTTAATGAGTGTCTGCTAAATGGAGTCCTCTGAACATGACATTACATAAGATTAAGTGCCATCTTTGCCATTAAATATGAACATTCATTTTGGCAACATTACACAATGGCAATTAAAACTGCCTCAGAGGTGGAGATACAAAGCCTTGAGAAAGGCCTCACAGTATTTTTTTACTTCTTTAGAAGAACAAGACGGAAATGTAAGCACAGAAAGAAACGACTGCAACTACCAAAAAAACCACAAACAAATACCTTCCTGTATGACAAATGCTCAGAACAATCCAGTTTCAAAAATTCTGATTTGATTCTTCAGTGTGAATCGAATTTTCAAAAACTTAGCATTTCATTATATCAGTAACTGCTTAAAAACCATCTACTTGTATCCATACGTTAATGGATACCATGTGCATTTTGTCATACATTTGGACTTAATGCAATCAAAAACTAAGCAAAGTACAGATACTGTTTCTTGGCTGTCAGAAACAGTTTTAAGATTTGCCTCAGCCACTGAGAACATGCTCAAGTGTTTGCTGTACAAGACAAAAAAACCCAATCCTTGCCTTCAAATCTTGCAGTCTGGAAAACAAATGGGGAAAAAAAAGGAAAAAACTAAAGGCTTGGTCCCAAGGGCAACAACAGTAGAGAAGTTCAAGCCAGTGCCCCTGCCCACCATTTAGAATGACATCCTTCTTGACATATTTGAATAGAATTTGACTGCTGGAAGAGAAATTNACCAATCCTTGACTTCAGATCTTGCAGTCTGGAAAACAAATGGGGAAAAAAAGGAAAAAAATAAAGGCTTTGTCCCCAGGGCAACAACAGTAGAGAAGTTCAAGCCAGTGCCCCTGCCCACCATTTAGAATGACATCCTTCTTGACATATTTGAATAGAATTTGACTGCTGGAAGAGAAATTACTTGTGTAAATACTAGAGAATCATACTTCCTTGCAATCTCAGCTGTGCCTGCTGAGCATCTCTCTCTACCCTCACTCCCCCCTCTTCCAGCACAGCCACCTATCCAGCTCCTGCTTTTTGTACTGAAAACAGACCAAAAAAGGGCAAAGAAAAAAGTCACCAAGAACTGGTATTTGGCAGCACAAGAAACAGTGTGCCAGTGTTATCATCAGGCTTTATTTTCTAACCTCTCACACAACAGCAGCATCTATGGACCAACAAAGAATGGAATATCACCGATACACATAGCTCTGGGTCACAGAGCAGCCTGCCCCAGCTGACTGGCCCACACCAGTCCAGCAAGAAATCTGCAGAACCTCTCCTAGTGTTGCAACCATGCTCTGCCACAGGGCAGAAAAGCAAGAAAAGTGGCTCTTCAAAGACAGGAATGAAAACAAAAAAAAAAAACCAAGTTACCAGTTTCTGGAGTCTCAGTACTGTAACTTATTATATACAATGTAATTCAGAGCAGCAGCGGAAAGTTCACACCATAGAACCACACAGTGCACCACCTTCTTAAAAAGGAAAAAAAAAATAAAATAAAATATGAAAAAGAGGCTGGTTTTGTGTTCTTTTTCCAGATCTTTAAAAACACACACTATGTTATTGTTCCCTCTCTCAAGCCCAAATTGATGAGACATCAAGGGGTGGGCGGTGGGGATGGGGACCAGGGATACAGTTTTTATCAGTCCTTTTTAATGACGTAAAGCAGTTGTTCTATACCTCAGAGCATTGTGGAATTAAAGTGTGCGTTTACTACTGCCATAAAAATATGAGAAAACAACACCTTATGCTATTATTAGTACAGGTAACTCACTCCCAAGTGTTCTCCTGTTCAGTGGTTTACAAGTGATCAAAACCGTGTTTGTGACTAGCCCAGAGCTGAGTGTTTTTCTTTCTGCACCACAGACAGTTATTATATTCAGGAGCTGTTAAAACACAGCTTCAGCTTGTTTGTTTTTCAATATGCTGTGCATTATTTATGTCTAAAATAAACCTACTTCAATAGCAGCATAATTTTTTAAGGAATGGACTTCCTTATATTAGCTGTTTATACAGAAAAGGCAACAATCTAATTTTCAAATATAAAGAAACATAAGTCATTAGGAAAACTATTAATTATTCTTGTTTTGATAAAATGGATGGGCCTTCCACATATAGAATAGATTTAAAAGTACCGCAAATATTGATGAAACAAAATTACGTATAGACCATTGTCAAAACAAGTTTATGCTCTTTCTTGCCCTTTTTTTCTTTCTCCTGACACTCACTGCTTATTTTCTTCATTTTAGTAAAGAAATTAAAATTCATGCTATAAATTTAACAAGACATAATGGATAAATAATGGGATGAAATAAGGAAATTAAGCATTTTAAATTGTCTTCAGCATGTCTCTGGGTTTTCTTATTCTTGCCATTGCAACTTTTTGAATCCTAAAAATTTTTGACGGTTCATGTATTCTGAATATCAGATATGTAACCTATTCCTAGAACAACATCTATTTTGAGATAGACTTGCTTTGAAATTGGTAGAGATTAAAATACCATTATTGAGCTAACACTTGAGCTAATACACCTCTATAGATGAGGTAGGTCATGCGTTTATCTTGCTTGAACCCAATTATTCTATACACTGAACTGTCTCCTATTGATAAAATGACACAAAATTTAGATCCGACATTAGGTTTGTGTTTATGCTGAACAAAGTGTTGACAGTTCAGGGATGTTTTAGTTACTGTTGAGCAGCACTTAAGCAGAGTCAAAGCCTTTTTCTGCTCCCCACCCCACCAGTGAGGAGACTGGGCATGCACAAGAAATTGGGAGGGGACACAGCTAGGACAGCCAGTCCCAATTGACCAAGGGGATATTCCAGACCATATGGTGGGTGTCATGCTCATAAAGCTGAGAAAGAAGAAAGGAGGGGATGTTTGGAGTGATGGCATTTATCCTCCCAAATAACTATTATGTGTGATGGAGCCGTGCTTTTCTGGGGATAGCTGAACACCTGCCTGGGATGATGATGGGAAGTGGTGAATGAATTCCTTGGTTTGCTTTGCTTGTGCATGCAGCTTTGGGCTTTAGTTATTAATCTGTCTTAATCTCAACCCATGAATTTTCACACTTTCACCCTCCTAATTATTTCCCCCACACTGCCATAGGGGGTATGAGTGAGCAGCTGTGCGGTTTGTAGTTGACAGTTGGGTTTAAAACACACCACCAAGTTAAAAAAACAAAATGAATGAAATAAGGACAGAGTAAAGCATAAAATAGCCTTTATCCCATTATCAGCCAGAGGTAGAGAACAGTCCCTGGCAGAACTCAAGAAAACTGTTACAAAGACACATCCTTGATTTCTCCAAGGCTATTACTGTAACCGGTATGGGATGTAGTCACTCTGTGTGTCCTTCACAAAAGCAAACAAATCCATTGGATTAAATAATTCATTTTAAATCAAGAATACATTTGCCATATAATGACACATGACCCAGTTTAGGGTCCCACTTCCTGGGAGGTAGCTTTGCAGAAAAGGGCCTGATGGTATTAAGGTGGGCATGAGCCCATGGTGTGCCTTGGAAACAAAGGACAACAGCCTTCCATGCTGTATTAAAAGTTGCCTAGAATTATCGGGTTTTCCCTTTACTCAGCACTTCCTAGATTATGCAGAATCATAGAATGGTTTGGGTTGGAAATGACCTTAAAGATCATCTAGTTCCAACCCCTGTGCCACAGGCAGAAACACCTTCCACTACACCAGATTGCTCAGGGCCCTCTTAACCTGGCCTTGAACACCAAGGATAAGGCAGCCACCTCTCTAGACAACCTGTTCCAGTGCCTCAACACCCTCATAGTAAAGACATTCTGTCTAATGTCTAACCTAAATCTCCCCTCTTTCAGTTCAAAATAGTTACTCCTTATCCTATCACTACATTCGCTGAAAAAGGGCTTGTCGTGGTTTAAGCCCTGTAGGCAAGCCAGCCACACAGTTTCTCTCTCTGCCTCTCCTCTTTCTTGCCTTCCCCTCCCCAAACCCCCCTCCCAGAGGGATGGGGTGGAGAATCGAAAGAATGTAACTCCCACGAGTTGAGATAAGAACAGCCCAGTAACTATAAAACAAAGCACTACTGCTATCACCAATAATAATAATCATAAGAGAAATAACAAGGGAAGAGAATACGATCCCGCCTGCTGAAATGAGCCTGACGGAGGAGAGAGTGCCCTTCCGGGCAACTCTCAGTTACATTCTGGGCATGACATGCTGTGGCACGGAATACCTCTTTGGCTAGCTTGGGTCAGGTGTCCTGCCTCTGCTTCCTCCCGACTTCCCCTCCTCCTTGGCAGAGCATGAGGCTCACAAAGTCCTTGGTCAGTCTAAACATTTGAGCAGTAACTAAAAACATCAGTGTTATCAGCACTGTCTGCAGGCCAAAAGTCAAAAACACAGCACTGCACCAGCTACTAAGAAGGAGAAAAAATGACTGCTACTGCTAAACCCAGGACACCTATCTTTCCTGTAGGCCCTGTTTAAGTACTGGAAGGCTGATATAGGGTCTCCTGGACCCTTCTCTTCTCTAGGTTTAACCTCCCAACTCTCTGTAAGAATGAGCAAGCCAACAGACAAAAACATTCACAAACTTAAAAATATAACTGTATTTTGAAATCTGATTCCACAAAATGACATTTTGTGATAAGATGCATTTCTTCTCAGAAGAAGTCTGACAGCAAATCTAATAGTAAAGGATGTCCTCTCCATTTGTTCCAAATAAACCAACCTCGAACCTAAGAACAAGCTCTAAACTAGCTCCAAATATGAATTCATTCCCTATTTAAAATTCAAACACTTCATAAGATATACAGAAGAACAATATAGTTACACAGCTAAGAAATAAAGAAAGCATTTTTTCCTCAGTAAAGTGATTTGACAAGCATGGATTATTTCCCAAAAGAAGACAGTGGAATTTGGAAATAGTTCTGAAATGTGAGCATATGTGAAAAGATAATGCTTAGTAAAGCGCTTGCTAATTTAGCCCAGCTATCATTATCCATTTTTCATTAGTATGTTGCTTTCAAAATCTGCTGTTCTCCTCCAACACTGACGGAATCTATACAACCGCCCAAAGAAACACTTGTGCTGTAAGCTTGAATGGAAGAAAATAAAATTAATAAAGCAATTTTCATAATAGGCCTGCTGGTGGTGTTGTAACAGGATGAGCATTAATAGTCATTAGTTGCTAAATTATTCTATCAATATACATCAACAATTTGACCATTATTTCTGCAGTGTGAATGACCTTAGTGTCAGAAAGTGCATGCAAATAAGCTGCAATAATAAAACATCAGCTATACCACTAGGAGCCACATCTTGAAGGATACTGGAGAAAAGGAGTGGATCATATCAGGCATTCTCAAGAATGCAAATCTAGGATGATAGCTGAGGTCTATTACCTGTATTTGGCCTATTACTGGTGCTTGGTTTCACACTTCATCCTTGATACCTGTAACTCAGATGCCACACTACCAAATTAAAGAGCATTACAATCCATTACAACTGGAAAACGTAGCCTTCAAGACATGCAGTGAAATTTTTTAACTGCCTCATGAACTCCATTGAAACCTTTTTCAAATTATCACATTCCTCTTGTAGTATTTCCTATGCTCCCCTTTACATAATAAATAGTAACATTGTATGGACACAGATATTAGGAAGAAAAACATTTTTTTTTCCTCTTATTTACAGTCAACTTTGCTTTAAGAATTTGGTAATTTTATGGCTCCCTCAGTATTTATATCTTCAAATTACTTCAAACAAGCTCATCGTAGAAACCGTCAGCCCTTAAAAATTAAAACAAGGATGAGCTGTATGAGTTTCCTCTTGTTTGTTTTTTATTTTTTCTCCAAATTCATGCAGATTAAGCAGAATAAATACTGCTTCACACAACACTGAGAAAAAGCAGCATCAACAGGAAAACAAAGGAGATGAATATAGTGTAAATTTCACACCCCTTGAAGGCAAAAATGTTCAGAAATTTTATATAGTGATAGAGAGTGTAGGTTTAATATCCAAACTTACTGAATGATAATAAATTCATTAAATAGAATTTTCAGGCCTTCCAGGCAATGAGCACTGCAACCACGTCTATCCCAGCACATTTTTATTGTTGAAAAGATCCACTCAAAACAGAGCGTCACAAATTAATCCATATAGATCACTGTGATTATAATGAATCATTAATATCCTAGTGAAAAATTTATTAGTATGAATAATAGATTCAAAATGATGACACAGAAAATGAAGCACTGCTCTTCAATGTATCAGACAGAAGCAAAGTGATGTTATGGAAGCTGCCAAGATAAAAATGATCATTTTTTTGTTCTAAATCTCTAAAGATGTCTTTCCAGATGCTTTAACTTAGTTTTATTTTCTCATCAAACATTTATATTTCAGCTGAAGAAAAAACAAATATAAGGAACACTCTTCCCCTTGTATAAATAAAACGTCCAAGTACACCCATTGCTTTGGTCACAAATCATTTCTGCCATGAGAAGGCACATTTTTGTCTTCAAAATAATTATTTGAGCATACATGATTGTGAAACAAAACCCCTCCTTTGCAACAAATGGCAAAGTTAATTTTCCAAACTACTGTATCCACTGCATATACAACAGAGTTAAACAGGCTTAGATAACAAACTGAATAGATGAGAACTTTGATACCTACATGATTATTAGGCTCAATTCAGAAATAAGAAGGACTGAAAGCAATCATCACCTCAACATAAATGTTACAGAATAAAAACCACAAATAGAATAAATGTTCTCTTTCTTGTGGAGTTAAAACTCAGAGTAATCAAATGTGTCTTTGAACTTGAGTACACAAAAACTGAACTGCAGCTTACTACAACTGAGTTTGGACAAACAAAATAACAAGTGTATTACTAATATGGGCTTCTGCAGCTAGCTAGTTTTAAAGTGAGCCCAAAACAGAAACCACAGCATTAGAGTTTAGCCAAGGGGCCATTACAAAGGAACAGTTAATCTTCAAAGAGCATTAAATGTTTCTTAAATTACTGATAGATTTGATTTGTCCATTCTGCTTGAAAATTTGTGTATTGTACATCAAAGCAAGCAGTATTATAGCTGTATCCTTGCTTCATACATGACACTTTAAACACTCAGAAGTACCTTAGAATTTGATGTGGATTCCAAAAAGCAAAGCCTGTTGCCAAATCCTTCTGCAGCAAGACACAATTTCTGTTGCTCTTTGTGAACAGTTGCAGTGCACTGCAGAACCACTTCATCATCCTACCAAAGAAACAAACAAGAACAGAACAACAGTTATGTTTCTGGCCCAACAAGATCTGGGGAACCATTTACAAAATCATTGCTAAACACAGAAAGATCTATCCCCAAACACAAGCAGAATCAAATCTCTGCATAATTTTTATTTTGAATGTGGCAAATTAAAATAACTCCAGTAATTACACATGTGCTTTTCCTGTTTGCCTGTTCTTGTAACAAAGGTCAGTATGTATGAAATATAAATGTTATGGGACTAAATCCTTGTAGCAATATAGATGAAAGAGATCTTGTCAACAAACCTGAAAAAACAGAAGCAGACCCTTATAAAAATCCTAGGCATTTAAAGTAACGTAACTATGAACTACAGAATCCCTTTGCAGAAATCTAGTTCAAGTTAAAAAGAAAGAAAAAATTTGTAATAAATCTGTTTTCTAACAACTTTGCTGTTTAAGAATAGAATTTTGTTTTCCTCTGCAGTCTTCTCACTCATTTAGGAGGCAAACTTAGAATTTCCAATCATGAATTTCCCATGAATGATTATGAAGAGGCCATACTGAACATCGTAAATAAAATGTAATACAAAAAGAAAACTACCAGATGAAGCATGCAACTGGGAGAACAGGATGAGGCTACAAAAATGCACACAGTAAGGAAAGCATGTTTACCAAAAAAAAGTGTTCTTACAAGCAGTTTTTTACATTTTTACATTAACTAAGATGCCTGAATTCAAACTAAACTGAGTAATCTGAAGTCACTTTTAAGCACTCACCCTGAATTAATCTGGACTTCTATTTGCTTTAATTTACTTCAGTCTAGTAATTAAACTAAATTAAGTTGTATTTAATTCTGAAAAGGACATTAAATAGAGTTTAATCAAACACTTTAAAAAGTAATTCATGTTACCTTTTTTGAATTGTCTTCATTTGGCAAACCCTAGCCCTAAGTGTAGGTGAACCCATTTCCTTGTATACCAACAACAGTGCCCAAGCTGCATTTCACTATCAATTGTAAAGTAAAAAGCAGCAACTGCTTCCAGTCAGACATTAAATCCAGAAAATGTAATATGTGCATGTGTTTATATATGCAGTTCACAATTGTAACTAACAGCAAAATCCCTAAAGGCCAAAAATCAAGGACCTAGAAGACTGCATATACAGAGCTAAGAGCTTTGCTGTGTAATCTTTGTATAAGAAGCATCTATTAAAGCCAAGAGCATATGGAGTAAGAGAGGAGAGTTGGTTTTGGTTTTTAAAGTGCAAAATTAGTATGTCCTAATCTTAATTACACTTGATTCAAAAAAAAGTTTCTTTTCAGGTTAAAAAAAATGTGGTGCTAAATTGCAGCTATATAAACACATTCTTCCTCCTCTTTCTCTTCCTAGCCCTTCTTCCTAAATAACCACACTAGCAGATGGAGACTCCAGTTTCACAATCATACACTGTGCTAGAATTGTCTACAGAAAGGGTCACTAGAGAAGACGCTAACATCGTATCTCCATAGCCAGAGGCAGACAGCATAGTAAGGCTACTTTCTCCTGAAAGTACTGCCTTATTCTCTACCATTGTATGCCGTGGTTTTAGAGTAAGCTTGAAAAGAGTTCTACAGAGTCCATCTACAAAAATGATTCTACACTGACAACAGCAAAAACATAACTTGGTTTGGGGCAAGTCCCTGACATACTTAATTTTTAGTTAACAATCTAATGCAACATATCACTTCCTGCAAATAAATTGTGCACAATCACCATGCATACATGTAGCTGCTGACTGATGGAGAACTGAGACAGGAAAACTGCTAAATTTCTTGACATACAAACATTCTCAACTTTCATTTTGCAAATATTTTTTCATTTGCTGTGCAGTGTACATGGCTTATTTTGTAAATACACAGCTCACAAATAAAGACTGATTTCTTTAAAAATGCTTACTATTTAACAATGAAAATTAATCACCCTCCCATGCCCTTTTCCAAAATTAATTCCTGGGTTGGCAGGACATACTCATTAAAACAACAAAGCAAATCATAACACTGTTTTGCTCCATTTTATTTGTTTTGCATGTAGACAGTTACTATAAATATTCTCTTAATTTAGGCCACAGAGCCAGAATGTTGTGGAACTTCTTACTCAAGGTGAGGTTGATAAAATTGGCACAGGATGTTAAGACAGACATGATGCTGTTGTCAGATCAAGTAAAAGGTGACTTCAGATAATCAAGTGTTATACACAGCCAGCTCTAAGTTACTTTGTATTTCTGCGCACATCAGTACAGAAGAATCTAATATAAACTCTACTTGGATTCAGTATTCTGACATTTACTAAGTACGTGTCCAGAAGATTCCTATATATACACGATTTGATTGTGTTACTAAATTACATTAAGAAACCTAATTCCATTCCATTTCTTTAGAACGGTCTGCTAAGTGAGTAAGCATCTCAGCACTGTTTTTCTAAACTTGTTTTCAAAACAGCAAATGTTCCCCAGTACCAGTATCAGAAGAGCTAAAAAAATGCCTAATTTCCTTATTTGAAGTCATAACACCAAAGAGACATTCACTGAAGGTCACTTTGCTCTTGTGCAAAGAAAGCTACAGTGTGCATCATATTACATGTCTATTAAAGTAAAATATTTTTCAGCTATTCTTACATCTTGAAGTCTGAGACATATCAAACTGGTTCATTTCTTCCTTTGAGTATTTTCATATACTACGCATATAAGTTTCAGATCATAACTTTTTCTGCTAGTCACTGTCAGATTAGAACTGATGAAGTGATTTGTTTCAAAGGATTACAACTGTAGTCTTCAAAAGTTAAGCAAATACATCACATCATGTATACACATACACTCCTATTCACCTCTAAAACTCTCCTCCTTTGAGACTGAAAATTCTGGGGTAACAAGAATATTAATGTCCTTTAAAAGTCTCTGCCAAATGTTGAGTTACTTAATATTACAGTAAACTAAACAGGGATGAAAATTAAAGAGGCTGCAAGAAACCAACTTCAATTTTGTTCTTCCAATGTCTTCTTCTAATACTAAATGTTTAATGCTAAAATATAACCATTTGTAGGAACTTTTGGTTCACTTAGAATCTAAACTCTTGGTAAAACTGTGCTTCAAGATATGCAGAAATACTTTCTGTGCATTACCAATACAAAATGCATAGCTAAAAGAAGAAAACCTAGTCTTCCACAACACAGATATAGGTCTTTGTAATTGATCAAAGTAACATGTGTTAATAAATAATGTGTGTGTCATATTCAGTGAAAAATACTTGATCTGATTAAAATCTGATAAAACCCCAGTATCTGTATTCTGGTGTAACTAATAAAAGTATTTAATTTAATCTTCATATTCAAAACAACAATAACAGATATAGATTATAAGGAATAGTCTAGATAAAAACTCCTTCAGATTTTAGAAGAAAGGGTGATAGTACAGACCTAATATCCCTGCAGGGATTTGCACTGACATATACTACTGGTTTGGGTTTTTTTTGTTTTGCTGAATAATCATCACTTAGACACATATCTATCAGTGTCCTCTGTGGAAACTGGAAAAATTTAGTTATTTCCATCCCAGTTCACTATAGCAGTATTCACTAGTAAGCCCAAAGATGCTGCTTTGTCTTCTATTTTTACAGGTTTTGGATACAGAAAAATGTTAATCAAGAGAGTAAGGGAAAGTAAGTACCAATATCCACACAAATTCTGTCCACACAGTGGTGCTGCAGTTTATTTTCAAATGCACAAGCAATGTGTCCCTGTAACACCAAAGGATCACAGTTTCAGATAAATCAACATTTACTGCAAGAGTGAATTCAACTTGAGAAGCTGTCCATTTAGTTTAAGTACTTTACAAGATGATTCTTCCATCCATTTTCATTCAACCTTCAGTACAGAATATGATCTGCTTTATACCCGTATTTCCAAATTCCCAAGAGTGTTATCTCCATCCTGCAAACAGACAGGTAAGGAACAAAGATGATACTGTCTAGCTACAATAAGAGAGAGCATGCTAGACAGCCAAAATGGTTCTCTCACATTGTTAAGCTGAAAACCTGAGTCAGAAAGCTATTCTCCTTCCTAAGTTTGAAAATGAACTTGGTGAATGCAATGTCCAGGTAAGACTAACACAACCAGGCATAAACAACGCTTTAAGATTATGGCCAGGTACCATCTTGGAGTAATCCGTTAATCCTGATTAAGCCTTTATGTGTCAACCAATACACTAGTTCATAAAGATACCTTATCTTCCAGCAAAAAAGATATTCTGCTTTGCGTTATGTCAGATACCTGCACTGACCCAAACAGCACAAGCTTTTGACTAGCACACAACCGCATTAATCATCCCGGTTCTTCAATAAGCATTATCAAAAAAACAAGTCAGTGTTATCTATGCCAAAAAGTCCTATTTATTTTTAAAGTATCCAATTTTGAAAAGCAAGGACAGCTTTTTAATGAAGAGCAACACATAGCAGATTTTTAATTCTACCTATTCATTATGAGCTACTTGATTATTTTCATAAATCTTCATACTCACAGAAAATAAACAACCCAGAAAACCCAGTAACTAAAAAAAACTTAACCCAAACCAAAATAAAACCAACCAACCAACCCACACCTTTAACAACATCATAACAGTTTCTATAGCTAAAAATTGCTCCTAAAACCAGAATGCTCCCAGCAATAGCCATAAATGCAAACTGCATGTTCAGAACTATTGCAGAACACCAGATTAATGGGGAAAGAGCATGAGTTTGCTGTCAAGGTACAATATTAAAACAGTGAGTTCTTAAAACTCCTTAATAGCACTTACTCTCACCCACAGAGATTATGTGACTTTCCTGTGAAATCCACACATATACTAAGTCAAAACAAAGTTTAGTTTCTTGTGTGAAGATGTGGGTATGTGAAGTTCCAACAGGTATGTTTTGACTAGGTATGTAGGATCAGCAATTTCAAGTTATGACTGAACAAAACATATATATATGCACCCACACAAAAACAAATATATCTACTTCCTTGCAACAGACAGTGTTACTCTGCCCTATTAAACCCTGACACTGATATCCTCCTGTGTTAAGTCAGTTTTGACTAATCCTTGACCTGCTCATTAATAAAGAACTAAAACTGGCTGGCTGAATTGCCACAGATAGGCGCAGGTGCTGTTAGCACCTCTTCATTGTAGACATAACTGCAATTTTGGAAGTGGAAATTTGCATTGTGCCATTTTTCTGGAAATCTGCTAGTTGGTGGGTGGCATGTTTGGTTTGAGCTTTTCTGGGGGAGTTGGTTTGGTTTGGGTTTTTTGGGGGGGAGGGTGTTATATTTTTCATTTAGGTTTTTCTGTAGTGTTTTTTGGGGGGGTTGGTTTTTGGGGTTTTTTTTTGCTTTGTTGTTGGGTTTTCCCTTTGGGGGTTTTGGGGTGGTTTTTTTTTGGTTGGGTTTTGTTGGTGGGTTTTTTTTGTTTGGTTTTTTTTTTTTTAATTCTGCACATTGTAGTTAGTATCTTCAACTTTTAGTAATTACACATACTTTAAAACTTCTGCATTCATATCTCATTCATATCTGGTACTAGAAGTCAAAGGACAGAACAAAAATTAGTAATTTCTTTATCTGCATTCTTTAAGAGTGCATAATATAATTCCCTACTGTATGTCTTTCCCTGTTTTACACTCCATGTCATCACTACCTCCAAGTCTTGCAATCATAAAAGCAAAGCACAATATTGGACCTTCTAGTATTGATAAAAATCATTGCAGGAAAAGTGGATGATAACTAAAGGAGCAATACAGTACCAGTTAATACATTTATTTAGAAACATTGTATATGCTTCAGCCCAAGGTGCTTCAATTCATTATGTCATGAATCAAAGCATCATAGAATACTAAATTTAAAGGGACTTCAAGCATCATCTGGTCCAACCTTCCTTGGCAAAAGCATGGTCTAGACTACACAGACAGAATACTGCCCTTCTGAATCTTAGATATCCAATGTTGTGGAACCCACCATTTCCCTGGGGAGATTATTCCAATGGCTGATCGTTCTCATTATGAAAAAATTCCTTCTTTTGTTCAACCAGAATTTCCCAGGAGTAACTTGCACCCATTACCCCTCATCTTTTCCATGTGACCCCTTGTAAAAAGCGAGTCTCCATCTTCTTTAAATACTGCTACATGATGATAAGGTTCCCCCTAAGCCTTCTTTCCACAAGTCTGAACAAAACCATTTCTCTCAGTTTTTCCTTGCATGGCAGGCTTCCTCATTCTTTGGTCATCTTCGTGGCCCTTATCTGGACCCTTTCCAGCCTCTCTACATTCCTTTTGCATAGTGGGAAGTAAAACTGAACACAGTATTCCAGGTGTGGCTCCACAAGTGCTGAGTAGAGTGCATGGGATAATGATGTCTTTATCCCTCCTAGTGATGCCCTTGCTGATGCTACCCAGCATCCTGTTGGCTTTCTTTGCCGCAACTGCACACTGCTCACTCATACCTGAGCTTGCTGTCCACCAGGACAACAGCACTGGTCCCAGTATTTATCCCTGGGGGACCCCACTAGTGACAAGTCTCCAGTCTGAAAAGGAGCCGTTCACCACCACCCTCTGAGTGCAGCCAGTTCCCGATCCACCACACAGATCACTTGTCTAGACCATAATGCATCAGTTTTTCTAGGAGGAGGCTGTGGGAAACTGTATCAAAAGCCTTGGAGAAATCCAGGTACATCATGTCCAGAACTGGCCCCACATCAACTGAGCAGGTTACTTCGTTATAGAAGGCAATCAGGTTTGACAAGCAGATTTGCACCAGGGTGAATCCATGCTGGCTTTTCCCATTTATGTGCTTCATTTGACTTGCAATAGCCCCCAGAAGGATTCATTCCACAACCTTCCCAGGGACTGAAGTAAGACTGATGGGCCTGTATCCTCCTGAATCCGTCATTGAGCACTTCTTGTAAACAGGGATGACATTTGCCTTCTTCCAGTCTTCTGGGATGTCTGCCAAGCTCCACAACTTCTCAAAGATTATAAAGATCAGCCTCACAACAATATCAGCCAGCTTTCCTAACACCTTCAGACGGATATGCCATCACCCAGCTCTCTTAACACCATGACCTTGACTGCATTTTGCCTCAATTTCAAGACTAAAATAAGCAATCTTTTTCAGGTATTTTCCTTAGTTTTATATTTTATAATTGATACTTTACTCCTTTGCCAATAATACATCAAATAAGATATGAACTATTAACCAATTTAAATAATTTGCTCTGTTCTTAATTATCTGTATAATGGTATACATGATTTCCCTTGTAATCTAATGCTGACTCTTGTGTTTCTACTGCTCCATGGCAGCTTACCAATCCTGAAACTGCATCTGTAACAGAGAATGTCATATTTGCAAAATTAAGCATTCAAAGGTTAAAACTGGTAAATTTTCCTTGTACAATCAAACTTGCTTCTACTGCTGTTGCTGTTTTATATGGCAAATACTGCAGTTAGTGGAATGTTTCCATCAACTTCCATATGCTATAAATCAGGATCTCTGCACAGATTTTAATAGCTCCATCTTTAATAGCTTGCTCAAACTCCACATATGCACAGTTCTGCTTCACTGCATTCCATTTACTGTTCAGCTGTGCCACTGAACTCTGCAATGGATATAGGCACCCACATACTTTAAAAGCAGATTTACAAATAGGAAATTAGCCTGTACAAACAATTTTCTGCCTACGGGAATTATAGAATACTTCTTGACTTACAGACTTCTCTTCAACTTCCTTTACCTTGTTGGGATAATCATTAAAATGTAGAAATAAAGGTTGCAAGTCCTACTGGCCACCAAGTACAATACTTGCACATGTGCTAATAGGATCCAGATAACAGCCCCCTAAGATGGCACTGGTAATCTGACCTGCCAAAAAAAAAAAGTACCAAAGGTAGCCTTTTTTATGCTGGGTATCTGAATAAGCCACACCAAGGAACATTTCACAGAACTTTTAGTGTTGAGTAATGTTCTACTTCTAGTTGCCCCACAGCCTCTTTCTTTCTGTGTTTTGGAAGAAGGTAAAAAGCAGTGATGCAGAAATCAAGTAATCAAGATGGTGGTTTTCCTTTTCCAAATCCCTGCTGACAACAAACAGAAGCCTTGATGCATAGGATTTATTAAATACCACGTACATACCATTCAAGAACTATGATCGGTAGTAATTAAGTATCTTTTCAACAGTCCTATGGGAGATGCCAACAAAACAAATGCTCAGAGTGTAGCATTACTTAAACTGCTATTTCTATTCCTGACTGATCAACCAGTCCTAAACAACTTACCAAATTCTATTTCAAAATACCACCACCTATTAGAGAGATGACTCTAGAGCTGACAGAGTTAAGAAAAGCACCCACAGTTCTGATTACTGTATCTGAGTTTGAACCACAGCTCCATTATTTTCTTGGTAGCAGACGACTGTCGTAACAGTAAAATAACAATAATGTTCTTGGCTGCTAGGAACTTAGGCTCAGCCTCTCTTATGGGAGAACAACCTACAAGGAACTAAAAAGAACCACAGCACAGTGCATGTTCCTCAAGTAGGAACACAAGATAAAAAGCAAAGGACAACAGTACTGCAGAAAAGGGTCTGCTGGTTATCACGAATTAAATGCTGATCATGAGTCAACACCAGGCAGCTGTACAGAAGCCAGAAAGCTGAGCTAACTGGGAAAGAAGTGCATGTGACTACAAGAGTAGTGATCCTTTGACTTTAAGCTCAACACCAGTAAGGCTTCAGCTAAAGTGAAAAGGGGATTTTGATACCTCATTTCAAATAGAGAAAGGACACAGAGCAACAAGACTGAGGCACACAAGACAAACACACACACACAAAAAAAACCAAACAAACAAACACACAAAACAAAAAAAAAAAAAAAAAAAAAAAAAAAAACAAAAAAAAAAAAAAGAGAAGGAAAAGGAAAA
>NDXB01011250.1:21308-35965 GCA_002631895.1 Agapornis roseicollis
ATTGGTCCCTTTTCTGAAGGGACAATGAACATACCCCACTGTCTCCAAACGGTGCTGCCCTGCTGTCACATTTATCTCTTCTTAACCTGCCTAATATATGTATTTCTCAAAAAAAAAAAAAAATCACTGTACAAAATAAAGACTGCAGCAGTCTTAAAACACTGAACTGCAAACTTCATATCTAAACAGCTACAGTCCCTAGAGAGCAGGAGATAATTACATTCTGTAGGAACAGCACAGCTGAAGGGAAGAACACTAAATTGAGAGAAGCAGCAAATAGATTTTGTTCCCAGATCTCACACCAAACTTTTAGAATTTACTAGTCAAGTAATTCCCCTGTACTCATGCCCCTTTTCCACATCTCTTTGATTGTATTTGTTTAGACTCAGTTTTCCCAAGCATGACTATTCCAAGTCAGTTCAGAAATAAACTGTATCATTAGTAAGTACAAGATTACGTATCTGCTGTAACAGGAAAGAAACGAAAACTTATAGCATGCAATGATTGTTGGGTAGTGGGTTTGAGGGGGGAGTGTTCCCCATCAGGAGTGACTTTAAGCAGCTACAGACCATATCAGGAGAACTATCCAAGTGCTAGAAAAAACATACACTAAAATAAACCAGCTGGAAGTCTGCTTCGTGGGTTTACCTGCAGGGCCCTGGGGATGGGCAGCAATGAATAGGTCAGATACTTGGTTGAATAGGCTGCCTGTGGCCCACAGCTGAGATACGTTTCCTCTGCTTAGCAGAAATGTCATCAAGTTTGAACAGTAACTGTATTTTGCAGAATTGTAATATTGGAAACTTACTGCTCTTTTCTTCTTGAAGATAAAGAAGATAAAAAGAAGCAGCAGGACAACTGGAGATGCACCTTGTGCCAGGTGGGACTGAGCTCAGTACCTCATGACGCATAAAAGGAACAGTACTTCATGAAGCCAAGAAATCTGCCCAAACAGCAGCAATAGTGCAGCTGGGACTAACAACTAACTGCTTCTACAGAGAAAAAATTTAAACAACACTTCAGTTTAAAAAGCCTCTCTGATCTCTAACTCAGTTCTAATAATGGCAAATAATTGGCCACACTGATCAGCGGGAAGAAAGGCTTGGTAGCCCCTAGAGACATCATGGAAGCAGACATTTGATGGGTTTTGCAAGGGTACTTTCAAAAAACCCTACAGCATTCAAAAAAGAAAAAGAAAAAGAAAGCAAATAAAAAGACCAAGGGTCCTTTCCCATTAAGCTGCAGTACCAGACTGTAGTGTACTAATAGCACTAGAAAGTCAAAATTCCAAACAGGAGAAATGGCCTGACCTTGATCACATTTACGAACATATCATTATACCTAGAACACCTCCATTTATATTGTGTAACAAAGTCATTTCTGATACTGGGGAAGGTGTTCTACCCATACTACCAGCTGCCAGTCAAGGCAGCCGCACTGGGATGGCTGAGGATGCTCTGACACAGTTAATCCTGGGGAGGTTGAGAGGGTCATTTTCTTCTTGCCAGACATTTTCAGTCCTAGTAATGATACTCAGCTTTACAAGGAAAGTGTTACGAGGAAAACATTCCTCAAGCAGGGAACCACAGATTGCATTGACAATTCTTGTTAACTTTACCCAAATTTAGAATCACAGTTGTTAAGCCATATTTATACTACGTCTTTAATCAAGTCATAGTATGACAAACCACACTGACAGCCCTATGTTTTAGTGAATTCTGCTTCATGAGAAAGCTGTTATAGACAATAGTAATTAAGCATTTCATTTAACTTGTCAGCTCTTCCTTTACCTCACTTTTACAATAAAAGAAACCTTGAAAGATATTATTTTGGTTTTAAAATTCGGTCTCAAACCATTGTTACATAAACCACAAAATTGCCCTGGTATGTCCTAGGAAAAGTATAATGCCATTAACTAAGAAATCTTTATTTCATCAAACACATCACAATACACACCATGATCAAAGGGCAACATTAGCTCCCAGGAGCGTTCCCTAAAGTAATGATGTGTCATTTCATTCGTATAATTTAGAAAATAACATGTATAGAGGGTGTAAAGTGACAGAAGACCTTCCCTAAATGTAGTAGATGCATCTAGACAAGGTGCTATAACAATCCCAAAATATTTTGCCAGTCTTTGTTCTTGCTGTTTCTGAAACTAACAGGTTACTTTGCTATTCAATGGGGGATGGGATCTGTGGCATCCTGAAATACAGACACATCTCAAAACAAGCATCAGTACACTGAATATCTAAACACCTGAACAGCTCTTACTGTGACTGCAGTATTTCTTCCTCAAACAGAGCATATGAAATGCTTAATTTATATTTTACACTGAAGCTGCCATGCGGGCTTTGCTAATGGTCAGATTTCTGCTACAGAATTTAGGTCCAGATCACCAAGCAGTCACATATCCACAGGTTTTAGAAAGCATGAGATACTCCTCTGTACTTTACCAAGTCCTGCAGTTTGCTGCTACTCAATCAGTACTTGACAATATCAAAGAACAACTCCTTCACAGAAAATCATACTATAAATTTTGTAGCAATTGTCTTGTCATTCCATTTGCATTCTTTTTGATAGACTGGAAAATAATTTTAGTATAAAAAGCTCTAAAACCCTGAAATATTCAGCACAATAGCAGTGTATGTTGGATTGACAAATTCTATGAAGAAATCAAAGCACAGTGCTATAAATTTGGTTATTAAAGATTCTCTATTAACAGAACAGTAAGTACATAACAACAAATTCTGTGCTAAACCTGTCTTCTGAAACAGTAAAAATGTATGGGTTCCTAAAAGAATTTCTCTTTATCCCAGCTTGCTGGGCACTCTCCATTTTTAATCATTTGTCTAGATTATAATTTATGTCATTGTAGTGTTACTGTGGAGCTGAAGAGTCACAGAAAAGCTGTGAGCTTCAACCAGCAGAGTGTATATTGCAGCAACTGCTAACCAAGAAAATGAAAATAAAAATCAAGGAATCTTCAGATACACAAGCAAACAGCTTTATCACCAGGTTCTCATGCCAGCAGGTTAATTCTCCACAGACTTTAATCAGGTGCACTAACTGATTGCTGCAGAAGGCTGCAGTGAACTTTGAGTCCCAAAAATACGCTATTATAAAACTGCAAAAATATCTTTCAAGCTTATGTACATGTTGCAGTGTAAGATTCAGAGGCAGTTTGATTCCTGTTTCTTCTCCAAACAAACTCACCAGCTGTCATAAATGAGATGGTGACAGGGAAAATTATCACCAAGAATACTGAAACAGGATTATCTTCCACTTACTCCTACTCTAATTTCCACCAGCAAATATTTCAACACACAGTATTATACACAAGCACAAACTTATAGACCACAAATTTGTATTTGTATACTCATTAGTCTATTCTTCTCTATATATATATTTTACATGACATGGGATAAAATGTATGCTTTATTCTACTCCCAACTAAGAAAAAGGGCTGAAAACAAGTAACAATAAATTATTGTCATGTTTGTTTACACAGTGGAATTAATGGTTCTGTATTACATTTTAAAAGTACCTTTTCTCAAACAATCAAATGCTGAAAGCAGGTTTATCACACCTGAAAACACAAATTCTCAAATAGTGATTTCACGATCATATGCTGAACTATGTTTTTCCCACTCCTATTTTCAGTAAGGAATTCTGCCATTGCTTCCACTGTACTAAGACAGTAAAAAGTAACATGTCATCATGTGAGCTGTATCTGATACTAGCTAGCCTCCCAGGATTCTGTCAGAATTGCTATTAAGAGAGTAAACTCATCATTTTTATTTTCAGTATAAAGCTGTATGTACAGCCTGTTTTCCTCACAGGCTGCTATTTGTTAAATGCCACCTTCGCTAAAAATTGCACTATTACATTAATTCTAAATCGCAGATGTCTGAGAAAAAGAAAAGAACATTTTAACCAGGAAAGTGGATTCTGAATAATGGTTTCAGCTGAGCCAAAGAAAATCAAGGCTAGAATTTTTAATACTGGGTTGTTTTGGTGGGGGGTTTTTTTTGATGGTTTTCTGCACGTTACATGACTAAATGCCTGTACTTTAATGCTTTTTAAATCTAATACTTAATGCAAAATAAGTTTAAATTATAGAACTTAATATATTAACTAGTCTATTACGGAGAATATCAGTTTGAGTTACCATTTTTCATTCCTTCATGCATGTCAACTAATGGTTAATACCTACCATTAAAACATAGGTATAATTCAGTTTCATTCAGTTTTTCTCATTGCCTTGAACACCGTATATGCACATGACTTCATTTTGTGTTATCATTCTATTTCAAAGCTTGCCCTCTAAAGTCACTAATTTTAGTGTTTATTTAAACAACTCTTAAGTGCAGCAGCAATACTAGGCTGATAACCATCTTTATTTCAAAGAGGCTAAGAACCATAAGCTCTTACATGATTCTTTCGGCTCTGCTGGGCTCCTGCAAACCATTTAGAGTGGGATACATCATACCTAACTTTGGCATATAAAATTCACTCACCTAAGTCTGTTCAGCAACCATCTGTCATTCACATCTAACTCCGCACCAGTTCCCTTTACAGGCCATGACAGCAGGTCAGTTTTCCAGAAAGCAAGGCACCCCTTTTGAAACCAGAATTTAAGACAGTCATGATGAACTGCCCTCCGCAAGCATCTTCCCCTCCTTGGACTCTGCAATAATCAGCTTAGGCTGGGGTAACTTAGGTGTCCCCTAGGACACTGTGTACCAGCTCAGGGGAGATGAAGCTCACCCATAGGATGCTCATAACAGCTTATCTGATGATAAGGAGGAAACAAACATTCACCTTCTATGGAATAGTTTTGTGGTTTCAGTGAAGCAGAAGTACAAAAACTAACTCACAATAGCCCAAGGCTTTGATGCATTTAAAGAAATTTAGGCAAGCTTTATATAACTATTGAAATTACGGTATGTTGTCGATAACAACAAACAAATAGCACACTGTGGACTGTGGTTTCACATTCTTTCACCGTCCAATGCCTTAGCCAAATTACATAAAAACTGAGAAAAGAAGAACACCTCACACAGTGTATTAATTTCAACCTGAATCACATGCAAAGCTCAGTACTCAAAGCAAACTGACAACTGGTCATCCCAGCTCCACTCACAACACCCAAGTCCACAGTCACAAAACCAGTTGCTCCCTAGTTTCTGTATTAACATACAAGCATGCACATGCAACACTTTTGGCCCCCAAATGGCTGAGGGATAGGAGACAGTCAACATGATAGAAGCACGAACTAATCCTGAGGCAACCGAGGGTTTATAGATACCCCAGATAGCATGAGTTGTGAGCCAGCCATCTCTTCACTGCTCCACCAGATGCTTCAAAATGTTTAGATGGAGCATGGAAAGCTAGTGTCAATTCTGGGACGAAAGCATAAATTAGTGAGGCTTTGACAGCCCAGCTTCCACAAAGCTGGCTGTCCCAGAAAGAGGAATGTCCCAGATTGCTGCAGTCAAGCTTTAGGCATCTATGTCCAAGCTAGCGCCGCTAGGATCCTTTTTTGTTTTGTTCTGTTTTTTTTTTTTAATTTTTATTTTTGGTTGGTTTGTTTGTCTTTTTTGGCCATTAAACAAACAGAAAAGGCTGTTTTCAGGGACCCTTTAGAATAAGTTAAATAGATAAGTACCTTGAAAGTTAGACATAGATTTCTACATCATATGAGTCATATCTTAAGCAATAAACTAATGTCAAGAAGAAAAAAATTAACAAACTGAATAGCTGGTATCATAAATCCTGCTATACTTCTCATTTTAGATCAGCATTATCAGTTGTCTTCATGTCCCACTTTTATGGGTAGGCATAAGACAACAGACTGGTGACAGTATAGCCAAAGCACATGTTATTAATCACTAATTCTTACAGTAACTACCACAGCAGAAAAGGATTTCCTTTTTTTCCTTCCCCCCCCAAAAAAGGTTTGTAAGCCCGGGGCATGATAGAGCATACTGTTAGCATTAGAGCATACAGACCATCGAACAAGATTTATGCATTCATACATATATATACACATAGGTCAGTATCAAATCTGTACTATTGGTAGGTGTAAGTTAAAATTCAATGTTTCTGGTTTTATTTGGCCTTCAGCCCCAAATGATTCATCTTAAGTAGCAATTAGACATAAAAATTTTTGTCTTTTCCCTACATGCTGTCATGAATTTTAAGAACATTTATGGCTAGGTAGAGATTTTTGCGATGCTTGCTGAGCAGGCCACTGATCTCAATGCTGCAGATGTAAAACAAAATGGGGAAAAAAAATCTCTTTGGAAAGCAAGATATATAGATAATGGCAGATAACTTCATGAACTTTGCTTAAGTAATTACAGCATATTGTCTATTTCAATACTTGACATAATTTTAACTTCATTCTAAAGCCTGTATTTATTACTAAACGAGAAAGAGGTGAAAATTAAAGAGAGCAAAGCCTACAGAATGAAACTGTACTGGCCTCTCTGTGCCTTACCACTTGAAAACACTATAGCGTGCAGGAGGTAAACCAGTTCAGAGCAAAAGGTCACTAGTATAGCATAGACAATCATAATGAACAACCACTGGCATTAATACTTTAGAAAGGAAATGCTGAAATGTTTGTGTGAGAAACTACAAGGTAATTGACAAGACACTTGTCTGCTATGGCAACACAATTCCATGAACTACAGAAGAAAAAACTGACATCACCTAATAACAGTTTCTTTTTCTTCCAATATTTATCCATCATAAAAGTCTCTGCTAAAATAAGCAAAGAAAACCAGAAAGATTTCCAGGGCACAACTACAGAAGTCAAAAGAAGCTTAGCCATTGCCATCAGTAGGAATCATAGGATAGTTAGGGTTGGAAAGGACCTTAAGATCATCTAGTTCCAACACCCCTGCCATAAGCAGGGACACCTCACACTAAACCATGATACCCAAGTCTCTGTCCAACTTGGCCTTAAACACTGCCAGGGATGGAGCATTCACAACTTCTTTGGCCAACCCATTCCAGCACCTCAGCACCCTTACAGTAAAGAACATCCTCCTTACATCCAATCTAAACTTCCCCTGTTTATGTTTTAACCTATTACCCCTTGTCCTATCACTACAGTCCCTAATGAACGCTCCTTCCCCATCATCCTTAGAGGCCCCCTTTAGATACTGCAAGGCTGCTGTGAGGTCTCCATGCAGCCTTCTCTTCTTGAGGCTGAACAGCCCCAACTTTCTCAGTGTTAGCAGAAAGTTCAGCATAGCAGACACTTAACACTTACACAGTTAAGCATATAGCAGAGGACCATATTACCTGCTAAGAACAAAGTCACTGAAACAGAAAGGGGCCTACACACCTGAATACTTCCTGTGCTGTTGTCCCCTCTATTTCAACATCCTCAACTTTGAAAGTGTAAATCCTTCTGTACCTACCTCCCTGAAATCATCACAGATTCTTGGTAGGTCACTGCACCATTTCCATAGTATTAAACTGAATTAAAATTTTGTATAGCTTTTCACACTGATTATTGCAGTTGAGGAGGCAAATCTGCAGTATTCACACTAGAATGGTTCAAAAAACAGCCAATTTTTGAGCTTAAATGCTCAGGCTCAGTCTTTAGTTAAACTTGTAAGGACGTTTTTAAGATGGTATTTTAAGAACTGAAAGCCTGAATTTTTTCACACATACTTAACTAGGAAACTAAAGCAGTATCTACATGCAGTGAAAAGAACACAGAGGTAGAAGTACAAACTGCAAAAATAAAAACTGAACAGATGTTCCAGCTCTTATTTTTTGCTTTATGAAGAAATACTTACAGAATTAATATATCATTGTAAGACTGATTATATTTACTTTATGACATGCTGAGAGCTTTCTGGAAGGTGCTGCTTTTGGCAAAAACACACAGCACCGTATCATACTGCTAATGGTAGGCAGAAGCTAGCAAAACCAGATTTCAATCTTACTGAAATAGGTAATGCCAAACAGAAAGTAATCAAGGTGTGCCTTAGTAAAACATTTTAAGCAAAAAAAAAAAATAAAACAACACAGATATTACAATAATATGTTCGTTTTAGCAGCCTAGAAAGTCCCTTCTGGTGATCACATCTGTTTCATTCACGCAGATGGGACTACACATCTGTTCAGTTCTGTTTTGCAGCTGGAAAAAAAAAGATCAGGAAAAAAGTTTCTGGGGTTTCTCTGTGACTCATGGGCTGTACATAGCCAAATTATATTAGTCTGCTTTTCAGTGGTAGACTCTGCTTTGCCATATAAATGGTAAGCATGTCTGAAGGAAATTATGACTTATATTTGAGGTATTAAATCTGTACCAGAAATCCACTGGGGTTTTGTGCATGTAGAGCTGTTTATTATTTGTGGCTAAAGCCAGTTCTGTCAAAACAAAACAAAAAGTAATATCATGAACAAACAAAGCCATTTTTTAAATTACTACAAAGAACAGAGACAGTAGACTTTTGAGTTGGCTTGGTTTGAAGTGTTCCAGTTAAGTGGGGGCTCATGGGGACAACTGTCCTTCAGCAGTCAACTCCCTTTAATTTTTGCAGTTAGATACGCTATGTAGACCTTCATTATAGAAATACAGCTTCTCAAAATATTATTCTTTACTAATATGTACACAAACAAAGAAAGCTTTAAAAATCCTGAAGTGTACACTTATATGGCTTAACTATAACCAAAATATTTATTAAAAAACACCTAATTTTTAGGCTTTATATTGCTTTCCACAAAAAAGTGATTTAATGTTCTTGGACTTATCTTTAAAGACCTAAGTCAACTTTTTTCTACCCCTCTCTTGTGTTTCTCTCCCTTTTATTCCCAAGTCATAAAACAACACAGGATATACATTAAGTCTACAGTTTTTATAACAGAGGAAAATATAATCATATCAGCAACATTTCCCAGAATTGCAATTTTAATTAGAGATACATTTAATTGTAGCATGCCGATCTAAGAAAAAATGCATCTTACAAACTCACTTGGAATCACAAGGGCAATAAGAATAAAGCTTCATATGAAGCATATGTTAAGAAATAGCACTATAAACTAGTGCTAACACCAGTGCCTGAAATAGACTGGCACTGTACAACATTTCTGCAAAGCCTAATGATGCTAAACACACCACTCTTTGTTTTGTCCCATTTATTTGATTGATACACTTTTGTAAGTGTTAAGAAACTGTCCATAAGCGTTAATTCAACTGCCATTTCAAAACAACACCTGGATTGACCTGACTGCATTAGATGTGTTCCTCTCTCCAAAATAAAGCAAAATAAAGCTCACACTTACAATCCATGCAAGAAAACACAGAAATCTGATGTCTCTAACACACTCACAGCCGGCAATGCCATGATTCTCTTTGCCTTGGAGCTCTCACTTGCTCCTGACACATCCCAACTGACATTTGGTCCTGACCCTCTCTTAGTAACATCTCTTCACCGCTGCACTTTTTTCCACACTTATTGCTCCAAGCTCTTCCTCCTTTGCATCTTAATTACCAAGTCACTCACTTCCCTTGCCTTAACCAAAACATTCTCCTCCATCTCCTATCTTGTTAAAATGCAAATATGAGAACAATTTACCTAAACTTTTTCTTTGAGCCTACTGTCTCCTTCCTCATTAACTTCTTCCTTTTACTCATGCCAATTCGTATGTATATTCTAATCAGTTACTTATTAGAGATGGTCATGAAATGTAGTACCCTGCTGTCGTGGTTTAAACCCAGCCACACAACTCATTCACTCACCCAACCCCCCTTTCTTGCCCTCCCCCTCTTCCCGGAGGGATGGGGAGGAGCATCAAAAGAATGCAACTTCCACAGGTTGAGATAAGAACAGTTTAGTAACTAAGGTATAACACAAACCACTACTGCTACCACCAATAATAATAATGATAAAGGAAATAACAAGGGAAGAGAATACAGCACCTCACCAACCACCAACAGATAACTCACCCCACCTTGCCCAACCGAGCACCAACCAATACCTCCTCCAACCCCCCCAGAGCACTGGCCCTTCCGGGTAACTCAGTTACATCCTGAGCATGACGTGCTATGGTATGGAATACCTCTTTGGCTAGTTTGGGTCAGGTGTCCTGTCTCTGCTTCCTCCCGGCCTCCCCTCCTCCCTGGCAGAGCATGAGGCTCACAAAGTCCTTGGTCAGAGTAAATATCAGTATTATCAGCTCTGTTCCCAGGCTGAAAGTTAAAACACAGCTGCACCAGCTACTAACCAGGAGAAAAACTGATGCTACTGCTAAACCCAGGACACCCGCCTAAAAAAATAAAACTCTGTGTGTGCCTCTAAGAAGGGCTGAATAGCAAATGATAAGAAAAATCATTTTTACATTCAAAGAAAGTTTATGTAATTTCACACATTACTGCCTTCATGTAATTTTTAGTAGAACTCCATAGAGTTCAAAAATCCCTTGTAGCAAAGTTTTATCTGCTACTCAAATCCTTAGCATTTCATTCTAAAAAGCAAATATAAATGCCTAATTCCTATGTAAAAATAAGAGTTTATGGCCAAATATAGCACAAGCATTTTATATGATGTTATTGCTTGTTGCTGCCTGTCGTGGCTTTTACAGTTTGGAATATTTCTATTAATTTCCTAAGAGTGTTTAAGCAATCACCCTGGCAAAACCAGAAAACAAGCTACTTCTCCAGGAACCATTATGCACAAGTGAGGTGCCTTTTGGGGGATTAAGAGCCTTAAGAATACTGCAAGTTTAAAATATATATTTGAATGTGAAAGTAAATATTTACATAAGAGGAGGAACTTGTATTGACTTGAAAGTCCTATTAAATCTCTATTCAGACATGAAGAAATGCATCCAAAAATTGGGGAAAAAAAAAAACAAAACAAAACCAACCAACCAACCAACCAAGCCAAGCCAAGACCTTAAATCTCTAATTTGTGTATTTGAGGTATTTTTTGTAGTCCTTTCCACACACAGTCATTACCTTCTTGCACACAAATTAGCAGCACACATTCAGAAGTGGAAGATTATCCCTAATAAGCTGTTAAACATCTTGGGCCAATAAAAGAGTGTGTGCTACCAGTATTTAAACCAAGGCAAGCCCTCAGATATTTCTAAAGGATGCATAAGGAAGGTACACTAGTGCAATGCCTGCAGCTCTCAGCTTCAGATGTTTGTTTCTTGCTCTAAATCTTCCTTTATCTCAGATTGCTTCTCTCATCTCCTCAAGGCAGCAAGCATAACCAACTATGCAAAGAGGGAGGAAGACACGCTGCACTGCAAAGTGACAGCAACAGAGATTATGAAGATCCTTGTGTCTTCCACAGCAAGTGTGAGAAAGTCAGCTGGAAGACTGGCTAATAAACTGCTTTTATTTTTCCCTGTGCAATGAATATAGTGTGGTATTGAAATCTTGTGGGAACATATGACTGTAAAAGGTTTCTCAGTCAAAAAACAAAGTTATCAATTTGGCCAGGTATTTCTGGAATGGGAGACAGATATACTGACAATGCTAAAGATTAGATGCAATTTGAATTTAACCAGTACTTGCTAATTTCCCTTCTTAAGACAAGTTTGGAGGGGAAGAGATGCTCTGTATCACCCTCTGTTTGTTTTAGATAATTGGCTAAATGTCATCTCTGGTTTCAAATTATTTACTTAGGATCATATTTTCCCATTTTTAAACAAGTAGACATTCCCAGGATAAAACTTAGGTGATTTACCTAGCGTTATGCAAAATTCCTTCTGTCAGCTATTTTTTTTTATTATTATTATTATACACAAAACCAGGACTTACTATTCATTCTGAAAATACGACAGCCAGAAGCTCTCAAAAGTGTAATTACCACAGAAATCTTCTCCAAAGACTACTTAAAAGAAATCCTAAAACCACAAATTTCTTCCTTGTAGGGCAAGGAGGATGTTCTCCTTCTGTTCTTTTCAGTAATTGCATTGTTGAGCTTGTTTTGCTTACTATTAATCCTAGAGTTATCTATTTCCATTGAAGTAAATTAACTGGGGGTAACATTTCCTGAAGGTTATTAAGAGAAACAGACATGAAAACCTGACCTATCATTCCTTGGTTTTGCAGTCTGCATCTATTAAAAATAATACTTGCTTTTCAAAAATCTATACATCATTTTCTGCCTTGCATGAAAGTTATTCTTAATGGAAATAGAAACATTTGATATAAGAAGAAAAGTTCTTTTAGCAGAAACCATTTTCGGGTAATAAGTGTCTTCACAGACATTTTCAACGAGATCCGATATTATTATAGCTATAAAATTGACCTCCACTTAAAAGAAAAATTTCCATCTGGTTCACAAAACTGGAGATGACTCATTTTTGCCTCACCAGTGCTGCTATCTTTTGGCATATTTTCCTATACACGTGCCAAATATAGCAAATCTCTCTCATCTCCAACTGCAGAAAATGACTCTGATTGCATTTAAATGTTAGGGTTTTGCCAAATTGTTACCTGCTTCAGTTTAACTTGTAGAATATATCGATTTAGTAAAGTGTATGTAATGAATTGGGAGTGTTTAATTCACAGCTGCAAACAATGCAAGAACACAATTTTTACCATTGCTGGGGTCTCTTGGCTGACTCTTCTGTAAATACACCTTTTTTTTTTCTGTACCTGTTTTGAGCCCTATTAACTACTGAAATCTTTGACAGAGTGAAGAGCCATCATATACCAGAGAAGACAGACAAGTTGCTATAGCTCCACCTCCTTTCTCCATGTTTCTACTCATGGATAGAGTTTAAATTCAAGATCTGAATCCCACACCTTTCATACTGTGAGTCATGATGAGGGAACCTCTACCTTACTGAGGATTAAGTAGCCCTCTTAAATAAACCTTAGTGGACTACATGTTATTGCATATCTTAGCATTATCAAATATTAAAAAATGGAAGTTAGTACCAGGTTTCACTTATTCACAGTTAAATTTGTAAAGCAACCACTTCAGTTTGAACTTGTGTTCATGGCAGGTTAGCTGTGAACACAATCACATTCCAGTGCCTCATTTCTGCAGCCTTTATGGATTGAGCACATGAATGAATACCCCTGCATTCAACAGGCAGCTCTGCCAGCAGTTACACAAACACAGGTCTTTCTGCAGCACAGTGAGAACACTTCAGTTCAGACCAGCACTGCTGGAAAGCATACAGTTAAATACACCTGACAGATCTCAGATGAACAACCACACAGAATTCAAGAGGCTGCAGTGGGCATCTCCACTCAGAGCTACAGGAAGATGAACTCAATCCCACCACCTTGTCCCTTTAATGTCAAAAAAAGAAAAATTAACAATTAAGCTACATACTAGATGATGCTGATGGCAATATGGCCTATATATTATGATCATATATATCAAATAGCTACTTCCATTCATATTTGAATCTCTAACTAAAGCATTTAAAAACTTTCATAGCATAAAATTGAGTGCAAAATTTTACCCAAAGTCCCTTATTAGCACTAAGAATCTCCTGAAATCTTAATTTTCTTACATTACTAAACTAGGGTACACTTACTTGCTTTTATTCAAAGCCATTAAAAATGGGACTAAAGAGAGAAGTTGCAACAGTGGTGAGCTATGACATGAAAGAAAGCACTTTATCACGTGAATTAAGTTAATGTTTTAATATGACAGCTGAAATCTAAAGCAGTACATAAACAATTAGCAAATTTACTAGAATAAAGGAATTAATGGGGTGAAAAAGAAAGATGCACAGACTCAAGAAAATAAAAAACATTACTGATCCGTATCCACGGAATTCTCAAGGTTCAGTCCCTGAGAAATTTGTTTCCATCAGTAATAAAAAATGTGGGAAACTACAATTAATCACTTAAAATCATTGCACATTAACATGATCCTAAGTGTTCTGTTGAGTCTGCCTGTAAGTTTGAAGAAAACCATCTATACCTTAAGTTTGCACATAAATAGAGATAATAATATAAAATCATCAGTTATATAGCTCATGTCTCTTCATAAGTCTGTCTAAAAAGAAATCAGGTAGCTACTACAACTGGGTTTACTGACTGTTAGGAAAACCTACTCAAGGACCCTACATTTGAGCTAGCAATATGCTGCAACTATGCAGGAATGGAAAAAAAACAGTAGTCCATCAGTAAGCTAAAAGGGGACCATCATCTTCATGTGACCACTTGAAAAGTTGAAATTCACATTTTCAGAAGAGGAATCCATTGAATCTCACTATCGCTATGTGTAGTATTTAGGTGAAGGTTGAGTTAATTCTGTCAACAGACATCAGACTTCAACTCTGTCAGCAGCTCTATCTACTGCAAAATGCTAACAGGCTTGTCCTTCCACACACTGACACTACTTTCAGCAAACAGCTGCGCTGCTCATGTTGTTATACATACTGTGTTAAACAGAAGGGCATCAACTCTGACTCCACAAGCTGCAAACCGCTGGAGGCTGAAAGAATCTTTTGGGCAAGTACCATGACATGACTGCGCTACTCACCTCCAAACATCCCAACTTAGAGTTGCCTCCTCTTAGCATATTTATTTCAAAACCTCAAAATCCAGCTTTGCAAATGCTCTCCTTTATGTTGTGTTACAAAATGCTATAAACATTGAAAGGTAAGCACAGATGAGCCCTTTTTTTTTTTTTTTTTTTTTTTAT
>NDXB01011250.1:45572-57363 GCA_002631895.1 Agapornis roseicollis
AACCAAAAAAAAAAAAAACAAACAAAAGCAGAAAAAATGTATAATTGTTAAAAGTGGCCTATAGAGTTCAAGGTAATGCCATTATTTATAGCTACAAAATGTAGAAACTGAGAAGGAAGGTCAGTAGTTCCAGTTCTGAGAAATGGCCAGATTTAGTAGAAAATTAGAAATAATCAATCCATTGTCTTTTGTCAAGTGCTGTAACCCTACATTATTTCTTTCTTATTCCTTCCTTACTCTGGAACAGCCTTAATCAGATGTTCTAGGGACCACAAAGAGACCACTGGAGAACCCATGGCAATCACTCTAGGTCATTACAGAAACTCCTTCCAAAGAAGATAAAACTCATTAAAAAATAGATATACTGCATAAAAATTTTTCAGGTACATAATTGCTAGAATTGCCAGAAGTCTTGTATGCAGCTGAAAGGGAAGGGCAATGGTCCCATCACAAACTGCTGCAATGCAAGCGATGCAGTTAAAAACACTAAATACCTTTCATAAAAGGCCATAAGTGAACAGCAACTGAAAATATTTTATAAAATTCTGATACTAATATGCAGTACTATGCATTTTAAACTCACCTTTTGCTAGCAAATACACACTTCAGTTCTTTGAGCTTAACATACTAGCACAAGAAAGAAGAGAATCAATCATGAGACTTTCCTCTTTAAGACCAAGGCAGACAGAGTATCTACTTTTTTTATAGAGTCAGTCTTGCTCTTCAAAACAAGATGACACAGCAAAATGTATATTATTTTTACTTATATTGTACATTATAAATGCATATTATTATTACTTTGCAAATACACACATTCAGCAGAAAAACTCAAGTGAAGAACCTGATGCAACAGTTTCACGGAATTCTAAGAATTCCATTTCTGTATGTTTAATTATTTAAGTTAAAATTAAGTTAAAATCCTTGAAGTTGTATTCTTCATACATTACAAAGAAAATGGATGTGCTACTCATCATGAACACAAAGAACTGAGACCTTACTTAACAAGATGTGCAACTACTTCAAACATTTATACCTTACAGAAAGAGTGCCTTGGGAAGTGTCTAAGATGGATCACTGAGTACAGTGGGTTTCAGTGGGGCAGAGTTAATACTCTTTGTAGTAGACCATAAGGTGCTGTGCTGGAGTTGTGACAAAAACAATGTGGGGATAACACACCAGTGCTTTAGCTATTGCTGAACAGTGCTTGCATGGTGTCAAGGTGTCTGCTTCCCACTCTGACACCCCAGCAAGCAGGCTAGATATGGCAAGAGGGTGGGAGGGGACACAGCCAAGGCAGCTAAACCGAACTGACAGAAAGAATACTCCATTCCATGTAACATTATCCTCAGCAATAAAAACCGAAGAACAGTCTTTCCAAAGGATCTACTGCCTGCAGACTTGCTGGGCATCAGTCTGCTGTGGGAGGTGGCTTTTGCAGCACTTGGTGGGAGGAAGGCGGGGGGGTGTCTCACCTTTCTTTTACTTCAACTTCCTGTTGTTTGGCCTTAAGTTTTTTTCTTAGTTTTGCTCTTCCAGTTCTCTCCCTATTCTATTCAAAGTTGGGAGCAGGCAAGAGACCAGCAACCACAACAAAATACGGGGTTCATGACACTGTCTAGTTTTTCTTAACATTGTAGACATACCCAGTTCTACTTGCATCTGCAACAAGAATTGCTACTTTTAAATTGGCAGTAATATTCCATACATCTTCACCTTACATGAAAAAAAACTTATCAAAGGTAGTATCTGACAAGCCTTCACCATATGTTTAATTACATTGCATAATTCATCCAACCCCTTTCCTAGAATGCAGCTATGTTAAGGAATGTTCATGTAAAGAATTTTAACTTCCACTATTAGAGTTAGCAAGAGAGAAAGGTCCTTAAAGCCTTGACAAGCTGCCCTTTACGTATCAGGCACTTTGTCTGCATTTAAAGCTCTGGCACTACACCACTTGCTTTGCATCCTTAAATGTATTTTTTCATTAACACCTTAAGGCAAATCAGCCTTACTACAATAACTGCTTTTCTTTTATTGGTTTCTGTGTAGTACATCATTTTCTTTACTAAGCTAACTAAGAAAATCTAAAGAATGTTTCCTAACAAAGCCTCCTCAATTAGGAGTCCTTACACACAGAAGTACATGCTGTGAGACAAAGTCTTTTCTCACTTGTGTCTTTGTTAACATTTATCCACCGTCACACTAGTAAGTCCCCCAGGGTTGTTAGCCATATGACAGCTAATTTATTTTTAATGAAGGCTAGGTTTTGTTGCAGAAAACACAACCTTCTTGTGGAGGAAACACCATCAAATTTAATATGGAATCTACAGATTTTAGTTTGAAAGGCATCATACTGAGTACTTGAACAATTCTCATTTCTTCACTTCTGAATTTCTAAATGACTTGATGTATAGGATTTAGAAGCATAGAACCATAGAATAGTTAGGGTTTAAATATGAAATATAAATTAAATATTTTATGTCTAATATAAAGTTATATCTAATTTAAGATCCTAGATTCATTCTTACACTTTATCCATTGTTTAATCTCAGAACATAGTTCACTTAAGTAAAAGATCCTGAGCTTTACTTCAGAGTACTCTGAATTAGAAAGAAAAGGCAAAAAGCATTTGGCAGCACAAAGAAGCAGGAATCCACATTATAAAATGTGCAGGACCCAACAATCCAGAGATTTCAAGTCTCTGCTCTTCGCTCTCTGCACTGATCCTGAACAACTCCTATCCTTTGAGGCTTGATTCACTGAAATCCATATTGCCACCACCTCCCCTGCTCTGAATTTCTCTTTCTCTACAACAGAGATGTTGCTTACAAGGAAACATGAGAAAAGATTACAGCTGCCTTTAGAAGCAAAATAATTCCATCCTTCATTTCCTTATTATGAAAACTAATATAGCACAACAGTTCAAAACCCCCACTGAGAGCTTCTAATCTATTGCTATGTAATCAGATTGCTCTCAAAACAACATACCATGCCTAAAAAATATATGAATAAAAAAATAAATCGATCACAAACACTAAAAGCAATAAGCAATCCCAAAAGCTGTGCAGATTAACTACAATGAATGGAGAAATAGAGTTCATTAAAGTGCAATGACTTTCATAGGCCTTCATTTTTCAGAGTTTCAGAAGTTAAAGAACACATTAAATACTACTAAGAACAATTTCACACTAAATATTTATTCATAGTTGATACGAATATATATCATTATACAGATTCAATTATCAGAATTAGGACAAAATACTCAGATCATAGATTTTGTTTCTTTTCACTTCAAAGATTAAAGGTAATCTGGGATGGAGTTTGGCCAGTGATGTTTTATGTTTTGTGATAACCTAAAGCTTAGGCAACAATACAATAGCTCCTCCTGGCCATATACTCTAAGACAACTTAAAATATGTTATACTACCTTTTGCTCTGTTACTGTTCCTTATGATGCTGTCATGCCCTGTGGGTACAAGCTTTGAAAACAACAAATATCAGAAACCAGGAAGCAGAAAAAGAGCAACTAAACAGAGAATCCCAGCTAATAACTAAAAGTATATTCCCTGAAGTGGCAACCAAATATGTTACATTGGTAACTTTCTTAAAAAACTATGATTAAAAGAACTCTGACTTTTACTTACTGCATAATTTGAGATAATTACTGGTCTCTGCTTTTTTTCATATATTGCACTTTGGAACAAATACCCTAGTTAAGAATTTGTATTAATGTTTCTTCAGAAAGAAATCAGGTTGGTTGTTTTTTTGCAGGTAAGCATTGCAGAAAAGGACATACCTAGGACATCAGCCTTTTCAATTAAAAAATAAATAGATAAAGTTCTAATTAGCAATTTTTCAAAGTTCCAGCTAGTTGAATGTAACCCCTTTAGGCAGACTTAGATGTAACAGATTTGATCTGCTACCAGTGAGAACCACCATCCAGGACCTCAAGCTAACTCACTGATAATGCGTTGTGTTGATTACTACAGATGTGTATCCACAGATTTTGGATGAGTAACAATCCACCTATTTCTTTTTCCCAACACATACATATACAGACACATCTGGACTCCTCTGCTCCTTTCTTTGTCCACTGTATTATCTTGCCAATTTCACAAGAACAGTACAAGCACAGACTTCACCTGTTTCTTACCCAAGGAACACGCTGTAAGCATACAGTCAGTCGTACCGACACTTGGAATTGTCATTAGGAAATGACAGAGTACACTTTGCAACAAAATTTCAGCTCCTACATATTAAAGTTATGGATATATAATGTCTATCAAAACAGTCATCTCTGCTCATTATCTGCTACATTTTTTACCATACAGCAGAATTAAATATTTAATGGAACTCTACACCTCTATCAGGTTAATAGCAACAAGTGTTTGTGCAAAGTTTTTGCTAAATAATAGCTACAAGATCAACTTCACTTAGTTGGAGTAACATACATCAAACTAAACATAGATTCCGCTAAGTCTGCTGATCTGCCAAATTGATATACTAGTCTGAACATAATCAAGGTATGGTCACAATCTTACCAAACAAAATCAATTTCTAAATATTATACATATAAAAACGATACTACTTTATCTAAATTCTACCCACAGTTTACAGTCTCCAAATAAAGAATATCATAAGAAACAAAATTATCAGACATAATAAACCACGAAATGAACAATGTTGAAAGGCAACTATAAAAAAACCTGAAAATTCAGCAAATAGTTTTATAGCTCACGCTTCAAGATTTATTTCTTGAAACTGAGATACAGCTCTGAAATTCTATGGTTGCAACAGCTTTTACCACAGGTACAGTTTACTTGATCTGATTCTACTAGCAAAATACAAATGTTTATAACACAATGAGACAAAGAAAAATAATATACATATATATACACATATTTTGCTAAGTTTCACTTCTCTCCTTATTCCAACAAAAGCACGAGGAGCAGGTTTTAAAAAATTCTATTTTTTTAATATCTGTTTAGAAGGTAATTCTTTTAAATTCATATTTTCTGCTGCAGCAACAAGTCATCCTGCTAACAAAGGGCTAAATTTACAAAGGTTCTTATGCAGCTCTGAGCTTCTTCATGTTGCCAAGAATTATATAAAGGCATGCTGATTTCTCCATGTGCTGTGGCAAGCCACATGGTCAAGGAGTTTAGGCTGAAACAATTTAGTATTTGTTAAAGGCACACTAAGCTACCCACTTAGCTCAGTGTCACATATAGCTTATGGGCAGGAGTTAAGTTTCAAGGCAGTTTTAGTCTCTGAACCTGTCTGAATCTTTTGAGAGAGCTAGAAGTGGAAAGAAAGAAGATATAATTGCTGAGACAAAGTTTGCAGCAGTGCCAATTAGTATTTTGTGTTACCAGTCCTCATTCAGAAACTGAGGCTCAGGTTTTATAAATAAGACTGTAGAAGGAAAAAAGTCTCTGTGTGTGCACACCATCAAATTTTATTCAAATAGGGAACATCTAAAAAAGGTCAAAATCTCTTAATGCTTAACAGACTGACTGCACCCACACCCAAATTAGATATCCTTCAGTTATAGCCAGAAACTACACCAGCAATTTTAGACAATTACTCAGCAGAGAAGGAAAAGGAAGGGAAGAGAAGGAGAAGGGGAAATGGAAAGGGAAAGGAAAACAAAAAAGGGGAAGGGGGGGAAAAGGGGAAAGAGAGAGGGGAAAGGGGGGGGAAAGAGAGGGAAAGGGAAAGGGAAACGGAAAGGGAAAAAAAAGGAAAAGGAAAAGGAAAAGGAAAAGGAAAAGGAAAAGGCCAACCAACTTCAGATCCAATGCTATCCATACTTAACACTACCATAGCTAGTTACTTAGAGATTCGCATTATGCTTCTTTATTACAGAAGTTATATCAGTTTCTTGGTAGAAAATGATGAAAAGCAATAGGAATTCACAGTACCTTTAAAACACAGGGGAAAAAAAAAGAAAAGAAAGGGAAGCAGGATAAAGGCTTCACTTCTTTGACTATCATTAACAATAAAGCAATACTGTGGCAACACTACATCCTTAATGCTCTCAGCCCTGACACTCACATCGGTACATTGTTGATTCCAGTGCAGTAAGGAAGTAATATCATACTGCACAAATTGAAATTTTATGAGATTACTTAAATGCTTCAAAGATTGCAGGCTCTCAGTTTACATAAATAATTACTACTAAAACTATTTGTCAAGCCTTATAATAGTAGTTAGGCTATTAAAACATTGCTGAAAACTATCACTTAAGAATCTACTGAATCGTATTTCTTCCTTGTGCATCTTTCCAGATCAGTGCCATAGCATAAACATGTTAATTATTTCATGGCAACAAATATTTTGTAAAGGTGGGGAACACAGTGAAAATGCAAGAAGCTTGATTGACAGCCTTCCTACTGAACCCAGATTAAAGTTGCTAGGAGTAGAGGGAGGTAAGCAATTTTCCATACAATTACAATTTATTTTCTTACAGACAACAGGCATGTATTTAGTCATGGACCAAAAAGCTCTTTTCTGCATTGTGCATCTCTAACTTAATCTGGGATTTATAACATTGCTCATTTCTGCTGCCTTTATTCTTTGAAATGCAGAAGAAAAATGAAGCTTGGTTTATCAGAGCAAAGCTCCCTGAAGACTTAACAATGCAGACTGCATCATCCGCAGCTTATTATCACTGCAGCCGTTTGACACAAATACATTTAGATGCTGAACACTCACTGCAGGCTTCAGATTTGGTCATACGCCCTCTACAAGGCAAAATGGGAAGAAAACAAGACAAAACACAGGCTTTCCTTAGATGTTAACCTTAAGAATAAAGGAAAGCTAGACAGCTCCTAGTCATAAACACATTCATACACTTACTGCAAAATGCTGTAACTGAATAGTGAAATACACAGAATGATGTAGGTGCAGCCTTACTGCAATTAGATACAGATAAGGAAAACATTTAGGCATTACCCCTCTCATTAGCTCTGTTGCTTGTTTGCAGATTTGGACAAGAAAATTCCTAGGAATTACACTGGACAGAAGTTATATTGCAATTAGTAACTTGGTGTATGTAAAGAATTACAGAAAATTAGTTTTTCATTGTACTTGTATCCAGATTACTGTTGTGTGGCATTATATTTCCTCTGAACAATTAAAAATTCTTTCAGCATACATTACTAAATGCTACACATCTGACCCTGGCAAACACTTGCCAAAAACCTTTTTGCTCAGAAGTCAGCTAAAGGATTTTTCCAGGAACTGCAATGTACTTTAGAGTAGGAATTTGAAGTCAGCAGACTATTTAAAGGGCATGGGGAGGGTGGGAGGGAGGAGAGAAGAAAGGAGGAAAAGAATAAGAATTATGTAATGCTAATATAATTTTATGTCCAAGAATCAGATTTATACTGGAAGAATTCACTAACAGATAATGCATCCCAAGTATATTGCAAACACATCTTTAATTTAGGAACACCTTTTTCCACCTAAACAAAGACCTTCAGTAAAGTAGCAATATGTATCGTGCCAAGCAACCCACTACTTCCTTCTGACAGCCAGACCAAGATTCCTTCTTAGAGAGCAAATCATCTAACTTAGGCACCACTCCACAATTTTGTACAAAACATGAAGGAGATCACATACCATGGCTGATGCAGGACAAGAACCATGGCTGATGCAGGACAAGAACATAACAGACAATGACACAGTTATTTGAGTTAGGCCTGCATAATTTAGGTGGCCCAATAAAAAGCTATTTTAATTATTAACTTCTAATGACTTGCATTTTGTCGAAGGTGGAAGTATGTATCCTTAATTGTGAATGCTGAAAGAAGACAAAGGAGTCCTGCTGCAACTTCCAACAAAGGTTTCTGCAAAAGTTAACAAAGGCACTTACATGTCTGAAGTTAGAGCAGCATCATGCAAGTCCCTTGTGCATAAAGTTAGAGCATTCTTAACTCTCTGCAGGATCAAGATGGTACCAGGCAAGGATGTAGGAATAAAGTAACTTGGGGTCACAAAGTACAAAGTTAAAGGATCAGAGATTGAGAACAACTGTTTATTTGTACTATGAACTTATTCAGTTTATCCTTGATTACTGTATAAAACCCACACAGCTGCTATAATAGTTTAAGCTTCACATGAAATAGTACAACTCGACTCATGTTAAGGTAATTAATTTTCTATGCTAAGGAAATTTTTATATAATTATCAAAATGCTATTTAGCTCTGGTACTTCAAGAATAAATTATACTGCAATAAGGACCTTACTATCAACATAACTGTACACCCAGAAAGGGGTACATACAACACAGGAAAATTAAGGAGCATATACTTAATGGCTATATAACTTCCAAGGAAAAGGCTGATTTCTTTCTCAAGGTGATCTCTCTTAAAAATACAGAGTGTATTAAAATGTTGGAAGAGATAAATGACACAAAAGGCTGTATAAAAGTTTTGACCTGGTTGGTTACACATATAAAGAGCAAACTGAAATTCATATCCAATTGTTTTTGGTTTAGAATATCACTTTTCTTATGAAATAATCCTAGAAGAAAAAGTTTCATGACAAGGCGTATTAAAAACATATACCAATTGTAGAGTGTCATAACGCAAATAACAGTAAAACCCTCTACCACAAATTAAGAGTTAAGACTAAAAATGGCCTGCTCCACCCAGGCTTAACATCTGCTACTGATAGGTAAGCAGAAAACAACTGTCAAGAGAAGCAGAACTCCCTAGATATTCAGAGTGAGTCCTATGTGAATTTATGTGCTTTCATGTTTTTGTTAACAGCTTTACTAATTAAATTATAAAATTTTACAACAGTAGTAATTTTTAAAAGTATCTCTGAAATAAGTCAAAGATTGTCTTCAAATGCCATGAACTTTACTGGACTCTACTGTAATTTGTCAAAATGGAAAAAAATCATGTAGTCATACTGTAGTCATAGAGCTAGGTTCAGAAAAAACATACTGTAAAAGTTGTCATTGTAATATATGGTGTTTGAAATGGATGAGATGCACATAATATACAGAAGAGCCAAGGAGTTTCAGATCAATATCCTAGGCTCAACTTGCAGCTGCTCTTGAGTACACGCTGTAATCAATTATACCCTTTAACATCAAAAAGGCAGTTTTACAGCTAACTTCATATCCACTGTACGCTGAGCTAAGCATTTTAGAGTGTTGATGCTGATAATTGTAACAAGTCTAAACAAAGAGAAGAACTGTCAAAAATAAAATTCTTGCCCTTCTGGAAAATAAAGTTTACTTAAGTCCATGTGTTATTATCTGAAATCCATGTAAAGGTCACAGGCAAACTTACTTCCTTATTACCACCTTCAAACAAAGTTTTAGAACCCAAAAAGTATGAAACAAGATGTACAGCTCTTTGAACTTTTGTTTCCTGCTGCTTTAATTATTTCTTTTTTTATATGATGAGAACTGAAAAGCTTTCGCCAAGTCCCAACTACCAAAATGAAAATAAAGGTAGGCTAAAAATCCTATACCTATTATTCCCATTAAATAAGAAAGAAAATACTGCTGAGGGAAACTGTCTTAGAGGATTTAAAGAGCACGCAAATTTTATTTCTGGATTATTACACAGGCAGTAAAAGAAGAAACATAAAAAAATGTTTGCGTTATTCACTCAATTTGTAACTTCTTAATTTATGCAAAGGCCACTTTTTTAAAGACTGCTATAGTGTCTGAACTTTAGAACTGAAGCCGCACAGTCTTCAAGAAGACTTATAACTCATTATTTTAGTAGATCTCCAGAAGAAAGAGCTTAGCCTCTGCAAAACTGTTAACTAATACAGTTTAATTATTTTGGGAGGTATTTTATTTCTTTTTTAATTAGACATGAAGGAGCATTTGCTGGCAGTTGAACACCCTGAAACAAACTCACCAATGTGCTACACAACTGCACTGTGACATAGATATGACTGGTAAAGAACGTAAAGTAAGGTGCACATACAGGATGAAAGAAAGCAGGCAAAGAAGGCCTTGTATACACAAAATTTCATCTTCCTCCCTCCCTCCATTTACTTTATTAGGGCTAATATGAGACTCCTCTCTACCTTGATGAACTTACGTGCCACACAAATATATTTGCATACTGCATATAATTTTTTTACATTATACAATGCTTTGCTGTCTACAACTGTAGTTAACGTTAATGCATTTTGCTTACTGAAGTGTAGTCAGGTCTTTTACACTTTATAGTGAGAACAGGAACATCTGCATACTTCATTAAAGCATCATTTCCTTGGTCAACAACTTTGAAAAAATAATCCACTTCCAATTATACTTTCACAGAAAATAAAATTACAATTAAGATGTAACTTAAGTATCTTCTACTGCCTCCGTAGAAGATACATGTAAGAAAAGCCATGTTAAAACATAACCTAGCAACTGAGTTCTTTCCAGGAACCCATCAATCCTCATTTCTAAAATTGCCAGATGTTAATTTGACCATTTAGAAATGTCTCTTGCACTATTGAAACTCATCAGACAGAGTCTTGCCAATTAGACCAGACACATTTTTATTTATACGTGCCCTAATTCTCACACAAATACATTCACTGTGTTGTACACTGAACTACTAAAAATAAATTTTAGATGCATAAAGTCACTTCATGAAGAATGTGCAGAACACAAAGTACCTAAAGGATACAGACTTCTCATCCAAGTGAGCTCAGGTAGTAAAAATATCCAGGCTCAATATTTGGCAGTTATTTGTTGGAGTATCATGCCACTCCTAATGTATTCTTTAATTGTGAAATTGAAAGGCACAAAATTGACCCAAGTCAAATGCATACCTGAGCACACAAACCAAATCTTCTATGCTTTAATAAGAATCAAATTACACATATAGATTTTACTTAACATCTGACTTCCTAACTGATTTTTCTCCAGAATATCTATTTCTAATAATATTCAAAAAAAGTCCTGTCTCATTGTTACCTTTCTGCCTTCCCCATGTTCTCACCACTACATCACTGATAATAGTATTAAAACTACTTCTGATAAAGCAGCAAAGGTCAGCTCAGAAAAATGCCTTTGGGTTGTTTTTTTTCCTCAGTGACTGCTTGAATCTCCCAAATCATTTACAAGGTGTTCCTATGATGAAAAAAAAATAAAAAGCCTCAATACATTGCATCCTGTGATCTAGTTTCCAGTTTCCTAAAAATTTAAAAAGTCTCTCACTTTTTTACTTTTCAGAGGCTACCTGAAATACTGTCAAAGATGATATTGTTCAATAACTAGGGATTNCTTTCTGCCTTCCCCATGTTCTCACCACTACATCACTGATAATAGTATTAAAACTACTTCTGATAAAGCAGCAAAGGTCAGCTCAGAAAAATGCCTTTGGGTTGTTTTTTTTCCTCAGTGACTGCTTGAATCTTCCAAATCATTTACAAGGTGTTCCTATGATGAAAAAAAAATAAAAAGCCTCAATACATTGCATCCTGTGATCTAGTTTCCAGTTTCCTAAAAATTTAAAAAGTCTCTCACTTTTTTACTTTTCAGAGGCTACCTGAAATACTGTCAAAGATGATATTGTTCAATAACTAGGGATTCTGGCTCAAAATCTCACTGCATTAGGCACAGCAGAGAAGCAGCTCAATCCCAGAAGGCTCAAATCTGCATATCAGATGGAAACAAAAATACAGATGGAGATGAGGTGAGCTGGGAAGATTAACAGATCAAAGGAATGCATAGAAGAAAAACACTTCCATTGCATATTGTAGTAGTTTGAACCCAGCCAGGCAGCACGTTCACCCACTCAACCCCTCCTTCCTGCC